>JANTQB010000220.1:0-10884 GCA_032988175.1 Myotisia sp. PD_48
GCCCATGGATAGCGACAATGCTGTCAAGGAATAGTTAGTATGTAGATATAGTGTTGGAAATAGTACTAGTATCATACTCGATCTCTGTAGGAGGACCGCCAGATTGTAATGTGCTATCAAAGACAACCTCTAACCCATATTTAGCCATGGTAATTTCAAGCCATGGTAATTTCAAGCCCTAACGAAAAGCTATTGAATACTGTGTCCAATTTATGAGCAACCTAAAAGAATCTGAATGGAGGTTATATATTCAACTGGAAGTTGCCCCGCACTCGCTACAGGCCGCAAGTCTCCCAAACATCCATGCATTCCTTGATCACGTGCCTGGGTGCTCGAAATCCGGAAAAATGTGGCAGCGGCAGCCGACTAACAACCTTATCATCCGAGTTAGGGCCGGAATCTAGACTAGTTTCTGTTCACATTGCTCTAAGTTCGCAACAAGCTGCTGTAGCCTTTGAATCTCAGGTTTAGGCATTATAGCTGACGCTGATTCGAAGTGAACTTCGTCTGCAATGCTGTGTAGTGTGCGCTCGGGAGAACAAAGTCGTCTCTGCAGCAGCTTGCGAAGCTTCAAAGGGACAAGAAGTCTGCCAAAAGTGTTGGTCCGAAGGGCCACTGGACTACCCATTAGGGAGGTTCAAACCGGTCCTTCGAATAAGTTTAAAGATGGTTCAATATCAGTTATTATTTATCTAGAAAGCACTAAGCCTACGATCGGCTGTATGATCTTCAATTAAACCTTAGCCTGACCCTTTAACATCTGGGTCACTTCTCGCTTTCTGTAAGGTGTTCCTCAATAGAATTTCCTAGGTTTAGATCGGGGTATTTCCACCTTTTTCCATCAGGGAACACCAATGTAATTCGCTGACACACGGCACAAGTGGTCGATAGTGTGAGAACTCGGGAGAAGATGCTAACTGAATAACACTATCTGTAGTAAGATACAAGAATTCTAAGCTGGAGAAGGAAAGGAGAAAGAGAAAGCGAAAGAGAGAGAGAAAGAAACACTTATACCCCCTCCTACAAGGCTCAGAGTAAGATGGAAGATTCCATCCTCATTGTAGAACGTGGAAGAATCTTCATCTTCTCAGACATGTTCCAGATATCAACAAAGAACCTAAAGGGGAAGTAGTGGTATCCTCCACCACAACCATAATACTATTTACCCGAACTTATATTCCGCCATCCTCCTGTTCCACTGTCATCTATTCTAACCATCTTCAAGTCGCCCATCTTCTATTCCGAGTGTGTTCAGTCTACGTTTAGAGCTAGTGGCCAGAACTTTCCCCCAGCAAATATGTCATCTTCACCAACAACCAAGCCGCCTTTCAGGCGATTCAGAACCCTAAGCACTTGTTGGGCCAGTATATCCTTATCGAGACTAACGAGCACTCAATAGGCTTCGGGAGTCCGGGTGGGAGGTACAATTTCGCTAGTCCTACACATGTCGGTGTGCTAGGGAATGAAGAGGTAGACTCGCCAAATCAGCCACCAACCCAAAACCCTGAGTTATTGGCTGAACATTTTCCCGGACCAATATGCAAACCTTGATGGCGACCACAAAATCCACTATCTGACCAAGAGAATCAAGCAAGAATAACAGCTATCCTAGGAAAATAGGAAACACAGCAGATTGCTCTTTCGACTAGGGGCCGACTGGGGCTATCTGGACTGGGCCCAGTCTACGGACCTGCTGGGTCTTCCTTTGGGCAAGTAGCCCTAATTTCTACTATAATGGTCCTCTTGGACGCAACAGAGAGCAAGGTAGTTTCAAACTTTGGTTAGTACGGAAAATGAAGAGTACTAGATTCTGGTTTTATATTGATGACTCTGGTATTAAGAGGATACAATAACGAGGACACAACAATGTGGAGGACACCCGAGCAAGGACAGTCGAACATGGTAGATGGTCCAACAAGAAGGATAGTCAAAAGATAGTTGTAGCAGGTGGTGCCTGGATGATTTATATCCTATAATCACACAGAGTACTACCTGTTAGGGAACCATATAAATTGGACACTGTACTAATGCAATAGTTGGTAATACACTCACATATTACTGATTGCGTATCTTCCCTATCTCCTTCAGTTTATCGCAAGCCTTCGCAGATGCTCTTTTGAGCTCATGATTGACTAGGCATCTCTGCATTCTGATTGATAAGTCCAGGAGAGGTAGTGGAAAACGGTCGGATTCATCCAGCCCTGGTATAAGGTCCTTTGCTGTGATATAATCCGCCCTTTCAAATATAAAACATTTCGGATCCAGCTCCTCTAGGGAAAATTCACATTTCCACACTCGCTGCGGCTGTTGGTTTTGAAAGCAGAGGTAGAAATATGCTTCAAATCGCCCAACTAGGGCACACTTGTTATCCTTATGCCATTGGAGGATGTGTTTCGTGAGATTAGTGAGGTTAAGTGTGTTGAGTGTATCGTTTGAAAGTCCCCAGTCTCCCGTTTCGGCTATGCCATCTTTTAACATTTTTTCTTTAATATCGACGACTATAACCAACTTAGTGTACCCGTCAGAGCCTTTGAGCCACCGAGTAGCATCTTCAAACACTTTCTTTGAGGTCTCGGAAACCGCAATTTCAACAGCAATTAGGGGGTACTGTTCTCCAACTTGACGGAGACCTTCGTCAGGAGCCTTTTCACTTCCGCTATAATCACTGCTGAGGTGGACACCTAGTAACATGAATTAGATTGGCAAAACTCTCTACAGCAACAATTAAGATCAAAAGCTGAACAATAGAAAAAGAGGAAAAAGAAATGGATATTTGGCTTGGCTCACCTGCAGATCTGATACAATCAAATTCATTTCCAGTGACTTTGCTGAGACGGTCTCTAATACCCTGCAGCCATTCACCAACAGCTCCTGTTGCAGCCTCATGTAAAGGACTACCAGTAGCTTTAATTCGGATGCGATAATTCTGTGCGTCGTACTCGATCCCGCGGATTTCTTGGTGCTTCTCGCTCCATGCTTGCCAATCCCACAAATCAACTGAGAACTTCTCAATCGAAAATCTCCCCGCCAGTGTCCCTCTTAGCTCCTCAACTGTATCTGGGTCCAGATCATCAATTGAGTTGGTCTTCGCAAGGATTTTGCCAATGTTTGCTCTTGTATTGCAGTCCATGTTGTTGGCCACAGCGAATTGAACTTCGCTCGTTGGCCGACGAGGGTGTGCTGGATGAGGTTCTTGGTATTTATATCTTCGAGCGTCTAAAGTGGCATTCGGCTTAGAAACTCGAAAACTGGGTGGTAGGCGTTTCTTGGTTGGTGGATTGCGTTTGCCAGAGGCAGCAGCCGCTTGCGGCTTCAACATTGTGCTTGAAATCTCGGTTCGGGAATAGCAACCCGGAGCACAGTCTTCCTTTCCCCAGATGGCTGCCATTTTCTTTCGAGTTGGAGCAAGCTATGCAGTATTTTCCTGGATATAAAGACTTTGGTCCTTTCTCAAACAAGGCTGCGAACAATATTGCAGCCTCTTAAGTAATATCAGACTTCAAAGGGTCATATCTACCTCCTTCCCCTCTTCTTCCCCCTGCAATTCTCTGGCTCATTGTCACTATGCTAGATCATTCTGACTCGCTTCCAGAAACTCCCGAGAAAGAACTAGACAAATGCTGGGTTCTTTGTATAACTAAACAAGAAAGACATGAATGAAAGCTCTGCTCTATTCAGCTTGATATAAAAAGAAGAGAAAGAAGAAAATTGAAGAGAAAGAGGCATACAGTTGCCCTGCTAGCTAGAAACATCTGAATCCTTGTATAAACCCTTATTGTCTCTGGCTGAGGATTGAATTTCTTCTATTGTCAATGCTCACTCATCAAGCCACCACTCGAGTCCATTGCGTAGATGATAGGCGAACAGAGGGCTGTCAAATAAGGGGAATAGTTGAACAAAGAGGATGGTTGAATAAGCTCTTTCATCCACCAGCGATAGATAGTTAACTATAGCAGATCAACTATATCACTCATGTGACCCAAAAACTCATTTTTCTGGTAACTATGGAGTCTTGTCGATATAAATAAACTATTAGGTTGTTTGCATCTTTTGACTAGTTCCATTTCTACCCATTGGTTAACCCTAAGGCTGTTTTGAGACCACGAATCAGACGTTATGCAACAGGGTCTTGTACCCATAAATTCAACTCGATGCATGCTTCGGAGATCTCTTTGATTTTCGTACCAACCCTTAAACCGTCGACAACCTTCCGAAATCCGGCTTTCAGGGACATATGGAACGCAAGACTTCCGGCCTAACGCGGCAACCTGGCTGTTTGGGAGCAGTAGCACGGTTCTGGCGCCGTTCATATGCTGCGGATTACATTGCCCTCGCTACTATTCTATGCGCCTGGCTCATGGTAGGTCGTCTCTCCACATTATTCGTTTCGATAGTTCTGTGCTCTTTATTACTCCCAGCTCCCCCTCCAACATTTTGACGCTGACCAGCTAAGCTCTCTTATAGATACAGCTTTTCGTTCCCCCTTTCCATCGAATGTTTTCGCTAGATAATAGATCCATCCAGTACCCCTTTGCGGAACAAGAACGCGTTCCTGTTGGTGAGCTGCTAGGGAACCGCCTTCCTCCCCCTCCTCTCCGTCGTCGTGCTAAGCATTGTTTATGATATTGGGGGGCACAACTATGGTGCTAATTGATGATGCATGCTTCAAGGATGGGCCATAATATACTCCGCTGCTTTACCGTTGGTAACCATCGCACTATGGTCAGCAATCTTTCGGCCTGAACCTCACTTCGCTCATGCAACTATCCTAGGACTTCTAGCTACCCTTATTGTGACAACGTTTATAACAGACCTGATAAAAAATGCCGTAGGACGGCCCAGGCCTGACCTGCTTTCACGGTGTAGCCCCGAGAAAGGAACACCAGAACACACCTTGGTTTCATTTAGTGTCTGCTCATCGCCCGATGGGCATATTCTCCGCGAGGGGTGGAGGAGCTTCCCCAGTGGGCACAGCAGTTTTGCATTCGGTGGTTTGGGATATCTTGCACTGTATGCTGCCTTCGTTTCTTGTTTGCCTATTCTTTTCCCTTCTTGCCCTTTGTATAACCCTGTGTTGAACTGACTACGAGCTCTCATGGGTTCCATGTAGATTCTTTGCCGGTCAACTAAAGGTCTGCCGACCTCGCTCGGGGCTTTCTCGCGCCTTATTTTCTCTTTCCCCGTTACTGGGGGCCCTGATGATTGCATTATCCCGGCTAGAAGACTATCGTCACGATGTGTATGATATAGCGTGCGGCTCTATATTGGGGTTTGCGATAGCATACTTGATATACCGATGCTATTACCCGTCCCTTTGTGCATCCAAACCCGACGATCCTTATCGTCCCTCCGACCAGGAGCAATCCAGCGGATTTCGAAGGGTTATTCCTGATGAAGAGCAACCACTTTACGAACAAAACTCCAGTACGGAACAGGCGTTTCAAATGCAGAATATACACCATGGAAGTACGGCATGATCAAGAAAAATGGAGCTCTCCATCCAACTCCAGACATGGTTGGTGTTTTCAGCTTCTAGCACTTAGAATATTCTATAACTATTCTTAGCCCTGTACAAATTGTAACAAGATCGCTCTCCCTCCAAGACTTTAAATGAATAGATCTTAGTTAGAGTCTGTAGACCAAATCGCAGAATAGTCACGTGAAAGAGGAATGTCACCAAGAATTGTCTTCGTTACGCCGTCTTTTCCAACAGGAACGTACAAAACATCCCAGACCAAGCCGACGTGACTTATTCCTCCTGCTTACTGACTGCTCACTGCTAGACCTACTCCAGAGTTGACCCGAATCGTACGGCTTAAATTCCATGCCACAGATGTGGAGATGCCGTTTGACCTCCACCACTGCCCAGGTCGCAAGCCATTTCATGTCACCATGGTGTCAATGTTGAACCGGCGAGACTGAAGACAACATTCTGTGAATTGGAGTCTCTCTTCTGTTTCAAGTAGTATATTGCTTTGTAATATTTTCGATGGAAGCTCGATCGTCCGTTCCAGCGTCTACCACTGACGCCCCCAACTCCAGATCGTCCACCCCAGTTCCAGGTTACCGACTGAACAGAAACGATCATGTACAGAATCATGCCCCCGAAACTCCTAATCGAATTGGAAAGCCTCCTTATGGCTTATCCTTGCACATGCCACATTCGGTCCTAGGCTCGAGGCCCTCTCCTTCCTTTAGTCGCATTCCTCTGTCACCGAAATTGGATTCTTCCCACACTTTCGGCTCACCAGCTTCGGTGCTCCCACGCCGATCTCGCGGGCTCGATTTCTCAAGGGCATGTACGAACCTACACCATTCTACCTTGGCGGAGTCGTCCCCCGACTCATCTCCTGTGGTCGGCGGGCGAGGAATATCTATACCTCAGCGTCGCGGTACTATGGGCAGCGCGTCGGGGATCATGTCTCCGAACAGTATGCTCCCACATGCCTGTCCTAGTGCTGGATACCAAGACCGAGTAGGGATTTCAAGCTCGGTCAGCAGTGTAAATATGCTAGATTCAGACTCATCGAACGAGAGCGATGATGGTGACGACGAATCTATTCATGGCTTTGAGCATCCGGACCCAATGATTATGACACCACAAAGCGCGAAAACTGTATGCGGACTATCTACTCCTTTCTCCCCAGGTGTACTACGCAGCCCGGTAACTGACTGGATGACGGAATTCTCCGCTGCAAAGGCTAGTCTAATCAATTTTCAACGGGCTCGGTGTCGGAGCGGCCGCAAGAGGCACAGTTCCTCCAGTGCTAGTGGCCCTAGTCCGCATCCACTTTCAGGATCTCGATCCAAGTCTCCCCCTGGAAGGACTACCTCGGACGGTAGAATCTCAGCATCTGTAGTTCAGAACTCGGCGGTGCCAGATATTAAATCCAGGTTGGAACTATTAAGCCAATCACCAGGAGAGTTCCATCTTTCTGATGCTAGCGATGATGGCCGGGGTGGAAAACATGCGGCCATAAGCAGCCCGTCAAGTGGTTCTCTTGCTGGCGGTTCGAATTCGGAATCTGGACGACGTGGTGTGATACGGCGGGCAGTCACAAGACGTGGAAATCTTTTGGTAAACGAAGTCTAAGAATCTACTTGCTATAGCTTGACTAACTATCCTAAATATAGCCTAAAACCAAAAATTTTGCGAGAATCAGGGCTACACTATTTGAAGAGGGTGCCCCTGTTGAAAGCGAGGTAAAGAGGGAGGCAGAAGTTATCCGTCAAGTCCGAGAAAGTGATACCCCAGTTGCATCTTTGCCTGCAGATAGCTTACCCGCCGTATCACAAGCGACCACAGCGCCTGCCCCTGTGCCCGAATCCAGCTCGGTAGGGAACAGAGCGTCAAGTTTTAGCCGTCATGTTTCGGAAAATTCTCGAGGGCTGGAATTTTGGAATACATTTGATGGGCGATACACAACCCCACCTCCCTGCTCTAATTCGGACGCAATGGTGATGACTCCCCCCGAACAAAAGGATTCTCTTCCTCTTTCAAGATTACGCAGGAGTGCCGGAGCTGGCCCCGACACACTATTATTCAACCCCAACAAGCGGCGTCGCGGGGACGACTTCGACCCAGCATCTTTTAAACGCCGAGCAGTCTCTCCGGGGACTAGCTCGCAGAATAGCCCGGTACAAAGCCATGCTTCTTCAACAAAGGAAGCTAACCGTGGCGGCCAATCGTCGAGGGTAATACTTCTCCCAGGCAGCCAGTTGGGGGAAGTAAGTTCAAGTTCAAACAATGGGCACGTAGGCCCGAAACGAGTCGGTCTTCAGGGGATGAATGAGACCAACGAGGGTCTCATGAACATGAGTATCGAGTGACCTTTCTCTATCCAGACACGTTATGTACTTGCAAGTTACTCTCTCATCAAATATACGTTTGACGCAGCGTCTTTTTTCTCTTTTTGCTTGTGCTAAGTATAGCATCGGCTGGTATATATATATAGTTCTCTATAGTACCAATTAAATTATATTACACACCAAAGAATTAGAACCAATTACTGTATACTCTGTACTGTATACTCTGTACTACCTATTTTATTCTCTAGATGTCCTCTGCTAGGAAACAAGTTTCCACAGCATCTTTACACCGACCAACTTCATGCTTCATGTTAGTTCTTAGGCAAGCAGCCTTGGCGGTGGGCTTGAACATTCGCTCCTCCAAACTCACCCACCATCTATCTGGACTCAGATTTACCTTAGATCCCCAACCCGTCGCGACGCAGAAGCAAGCACCGGAAGAAGGCATTCGAAATCTCGGTCGCGCTAAAAGCTTTATCAACTTACCCGGCCACGTACAAAGCTACCGTTACCATGCCCTCCAACATTGATATTGCGTCTTCATTTATACAAGATGCCCCTCCAGGCGAGGTAAACAGCGCATCCCAATGTTCCGCCTATCTCTGTTGGGAATTATGCTAACAGAGGCCTATCCTGATCTAGCTTAAAGAAGTTGTTTCAGGTAACTAGAATGACCAGAGTGCAATTTCTGCGTTAGACAAACCATTCCCGTTCGGCTAATACGACCCTCGCACCCAGACATCAAAGCCCTCACTGCAGACAGCCCTGATATCATCCCATCGCTCGAGCCTGCATTCCAGAAATATAACGAGACACAGTTAGTGACTGTAAAATTGGCCGGTAGTAACGAAGAGGTGCGGAGAACACTGAGACGCCGATATTTGAAGTGACGCTGAATTAGACAACAACCTGTAAACAGGTTATTATAAGCCCGTATAATAAGCTCGAAGATGGCCGATATTACGACGCAGAAAGCCAAACTTCCTTCGAATTTAACCATATTACTCAGGTATTCATGATGGTTTTTCTGTTGGTACCGAGTGGTCAAGCACTAACGCTTCATAAACCTACAGACAGCTTCTGCGCCAGCCTCCTATGCTCTATCTTCCCAGAATTCCGAATTTATGTCAGTGGATGACGTTGATTTGCCCCCTTCAAACACACGTTGCTAGCTAGTTTATTGACCGAACTGTTGAATTTACAGACAATCTCTCCTCAAACATCTCTCCTCACATGCTCGTGAGCACTATCCAAACAGCTCGTATGGGGTATATCCCACCGAAAATGATACATCAGTGGCCATAGTTTTAGTATCAAACAAATATTCCCCTAACAACTTTTGGTATTTGTCCCCCCATCATTTGCATTTTGCTTTCACTTTCTTTCCCTTCCAATTTTCTAATCTCTTCATCGCATCACCATAACAGGAATGGGAGATATCGAGCGATTTATCATCTTCCGCTCTCCTCCTCAACTACGATCAGTGGCAATATCCATATTGCTGTCCATTATTATGAGGATGGAAATGTTTCATTGAACAACACGAAGCCAATATCGATCCCAATGCCTTCATCATCGCCCGCAGAATCGATTGTGAAACGGATCGCATCTATCGAGAAGTCCCACCAGAATGAGTTGAATGATGCCTTTGACCGTTTATCCGAGGGTGCATTCAAAGGGCTACGTCGACAACTCCCGATAACGAGGCAAAAGGTGGAATGGGAAAAGGTTGGGGGGTACAGACTTGGAAAGGATATTTCTGGTGGTAGAGGATAAAGCTTGCTTCATCTCAGCTGGACCTGAATTTTGTCGGTATAGACAATCTTAGTTATTGAAATCTTGATTCAAAATAGGCACCAGCCATGATTTAAAGGCATCATAAAGGACTACCTATGCTGTTTGATATCTATTTGATCCCGGTCCGGACCTACCCCCATACATAAAGTAACAAAAGTATCCACCAAGTAAAGCCCATGCACAGCGAACCCCTGATCACTACGACTCTGTCAGGATACTTCTTTCCCACCAAAAAGTGCACTCATCATGCAACCAACGTGTATCCCCAAGCTCGGCAGACATCCCTATGCTACCACCACCAGCGCGCTCATCATTGCCTTTCCCAAAAACCATAACATTATCGTTCTGGTTAGCGAAGAATTGTTTCCAGTAGGGCCGATGGCCGTATTTTCCTTTGATACTATTTGGGTCCCCAGTTGTAATAAAGGAGGTAAAATAGGCGTGAAGAAAGCCGGCAAGTTCATCCTGCGTCTTAGAGATTCGACGAACCGACGGGCTATATTCCTCGTATTCCACTTGGGTAGCGTGGCTGGCACCACTTTGGACTGTTTTGTTTACCGCCCAGTGATAGAGAAATACGGGAGGCTTCTGGCCAGCAGAGGCAAACCGGGCCGTCTGTTGAACTGGACAAATATAGGCAAATTGCCCATATGCGGCGGTCGTCCGTTTATACTGGGCGCCAACTCGAATCGGTCTTGTTTCAGCATATGGCGAGGACGGGTCTACAGTAGGGTCAGGATACAGATCGTTGAGCTTCCGTAGGTCTGTTTTTGGTAAGCCAGGAATTAATTCGGTGAAGAAATTGTTAAATTCCTCTGAAGTCGCGAGCCCCGGGGGAGAAAACGGCGCGCCTTCGTCGGTATTGAAGCCAGTAAGAATGGGGACTTTCAGCCATTGGCCAGATTCCCACGCACGTATGGGAGCTTGACCGATTATCTCCCCGTCAATAACCGGTTGAAAGGCCCATCGATTCGACCGATCATAACGGTCGAAAACAGCAATCGAAGCTCTAGCAATTTCGCGAGCCGGTTTACTCCTCAAACATGGAAGCACGTAGTCCTGGGCTATTGCATCACACCCAGTTTCTAATAGGAACTCTTCAAATTGGATTTTATGTAACTTTGAGTTGGCTGGCCAAACGGCACGCGATGTCGTTGCACCAGATTCGAGAATAACTCGCCGGAATAGTGGCTGAGAAATCTCGCGTCGATGCATCAAATGGTGCCCAATCTAAATAGTAGACGGGTGCATGTCAGCCAATCCATTTGAAGAAAAAAA
>JANTQB010000221.1:0-10878 GCA_032988175.1 Myotisia sp. PD_48
GATTTAGTGATCCAGCTCACCGTGTGATCCAGTTCACCGTGAACCACGTTAACTAAGGTTCCGACAGTGTAGGTGTTTGACAAGCTACGAACAACGGCTCCTTGAATTAGACGTTTCTTTATTTCTTTGAGAAGTTTCAACGGGGGTTCCCAGTTCATAATGGGGTGGTTTTCTTCGTCCTCAGGCTCCAGCCCGCCGAAATCCGCAGATGGAGGCAAAATCGCACCCGATCGTTCTTCGCGGAAGCAGTGTTGGGAAGCTAGAGACCGTTTCTTCAATTGCCTAGACAAGAATGATATCATAGATGCTCTGAAGCAGGACGGACCCGCTCGATCGAAATGCGCAGATGAAATACTACAATTTGAAAGTGCATGTTCAGCGACCTGGGTATGTTGAACGACCATCCTTCATTTTATTCCCATGGCTTGTCGATATCTAGATCGCCTACGCCATGCTCTACCCGATATATATATATATATAATTGCTAACCTGAATGTTGTGCCGCAGGTAAAATATTTTAAGGAAAAACGGGTGATGGAACATAGAAGAAACCAGACAATCGAACGGATAAAAAAAGAGGACCTTGAATCTTCTGCCCAACAGAAACGAGACCGGTGAGGGCAGGGAGAGCTTGTTTGATGCAAACCGACCAGCTAGTTGATTGCAATACCTTCCGTTAATTGACATTACCTGGTCTTTTGGAGACATTCTCTATGGATTTGATGGCGATTGTTCCCCAGATACCCTTGAAACGATCCCTATGAGACGAAAAAACCCAACCCCCAACTTTGCAAATGTTGATTTGGTTCAACGGATAACTCGGTCAAGAATTCCGATGTAAATTACTGTATTATTAGCCACGCCTCCAAATTAAAACCCCTTGGTTTCATTTACCCATTGCTTTCCCCGATGCATACATACCTGATGATCTGATCAAAAATCTTCCAAGACGAACCTGTGATGTGCCAAATGAAAAGAAGAATGATAATAAAACTTAAGAATTGAGCGCCATTATCCAACAGTTCCACCACCCCAAACGCCGCTGTTCATGACCACCAATTTCTTGTTTCTTTATCTTTTCTTTAATTTTTTTTACATAGACAGGTTCCATATTCGACCTGCTAGCTATGTCTAACAAGGCCCTATTTTTTTTTTTAAAAAAAAAAAAATCAAAGGATAAAGACCTTGGGCGGCATTCATATAATCACCAAATTCATGGCCTCCATCGCAGCTTCCATCGGTCCGTACAGCCTACTCGCTAAAGGTTGTTCATAATCTTGAACAAGGAAATTCAGGAGGGGTTTACTGCTCCTTGGGTCACTTGCAATGGATATTTCATGATTTCCTAGTCAATTGACTCAGTGTCGATGACTTCAGAACAAAGTGCGACGCAACAAATCCTTCCGATGGCCGCCATCCAATATCTGGCAATATACCTGCCTGCTTGAAGCCCCTCAAACCTGAAAAGGATTGGTAGAAATTTGGGTATCATTTTGGGATTTTAGACTTATCAAATTTGGTTCCTTGTTGTCCCGAGCACAATGGCTCCGCTTATACTCTGTAGTCGTTCTAAAATAGGGAAGTTAGAGCCAGGAGCCTCTATACACTAGCAAAATCAGAGTACCTAACTCAGCCACTAGGGTCATTAGAAGTTAAGGAAGGGATGGTTAGCCCCTACCCCTTAACTTCGACTGTATTGAAAGTTAGAGTCTTTATCTCTAACCTAGCTCATTCCTCCAGGGGAGGCGTATCAAATATAGAGCTTCTGCTAGTTGCTAGAAAAAGAGGTTCACGAATAGGATCATAGTTGTGGGTTGCTCCGACTTGTATAAATATTCATCAGTAATTTCAATTGACACAATTCTTTGATACCCTCCATACGATATCCCGTATCTTGTGACGGGACGACCACTGTTCAGATCTCGAAGACCAGAGTCACCGCCACAATGCAGGACGATATCCTGGTGGTCAACGAATTAGTAGTTAAATCCTCTATCATCGCCACCATCTCTTCCATAGGCACAGCAGTTCATCATCTTCATCCGCAGAAAAAATTTAAATGTGATTTTGGCATTTTCAAAGGTTGTCGTTTGATAGAATATGCTAACCCGCCGTACTAAGTATAACTAACTAGCAGTAGTAGCTAGCTACTAATTTTTGTGTTTTGGTAGATATGGCCTGAAACATTTCGTGGTAATGTATGATTCTCGACAAGGAAGGCCAGGATCTTGCCATCAATCACTCGCCAGAGTGAATAGAATAGTTATCTTGGTATTTTTTTCAGAAAAAGGGCTAGTCCGATAGAAATATGCTGCTTATGTTCCACTTCATGGTAAAAGTCAAGGAATCCCTCCCGTTCGCCTTGTGTATGGGCACATGGCATTACAAAGCTGTACAGAGAGAGGCTGGTATCAAAAATCTTTAACCTTCCACCTAGGTTAAGAGGCCATGCCTTCCCCTAACTCCTAGGTTTGGAAGGGGCAGACTTTGGCATTATGCATGCCATCAGGAACAATTTCTTTTCGCTTGTTGTCCGCCTCACGACGCTCATCCATGCTGCAGTTTGTCAGAGATAGTGTGGATTAGGTAATTATTAATAGTGGTGATTCCTTTTGCCTCGCTTCAAGCTAAACGGGTGCTTAAGCTATGACATTGAATACGGCTAGTTATTAGTTATTGGCTAATTGATAAACTACTTCGTACGGAGTATATTATTACCATTAATAATCTCTTATCACCATGGACGCCTCAAACCCAATCGTCCTCTATGACATTGCGTCCCGCCCACCAGTGACTTGTTACTCACCCAATCCTTGGAAAGCAAGGTACAACCGACCAAAGCGACTCTATTAATTGACCGTGTATTCTGAACACTAAGAAAGGAAAGATATGCCTTGAATTTCAAACAGGTGCACTATCAGACTGAATGGGTCGAGCTCCCAGATGTCACCAAAGTTCGTAAAAGCCTCGGGGCGCCACCAGCTCGATTCTTTCCTGATGGAAGTCCGTTTTATACCTTGCCCATAATCAAAGACCCCGCTACAGGCCAAATTGTAGGGGACTCATTCGATATCGCACTCTATGTGGATAAACTTAACCCGGAGGCTCCTTCACTCTTCCCTCCCTCGACTATCGGTTTACAGGCAGCATTCAATGCCCAAGTTGATGCTCTTTTCACTGGATACGTGATCCTTTGCGCGGATGGCCTTCCTTTCAATCCGGATACCGTCGAAATATCCAAGGCGACCTTCCTAGAACGTGCTGGGCTGCAGAACTGGGAACAGCTAGTCATTAAAGGGGAGGCAAGGACCGGGATCCTAGAGGCGTTCAAAACAGCACTTGGAGAGTTTTCCAAAGTCTATAGGCGTACTGATGGTCTATTCCTAGAGGGCGACACCCCAATATTCGCGGATTTCATTGTCGGCGGGTGGTTACAGTTTCTAAAAGTGACCCTACCAGAGTGGAAAGATATTCAGACATGGCATGATGGTCTTTGGGGGGAGATTCATCTAGGCCTACAGAAGTATGCGGAGGTTCAATGAGGATCATGCCTCTGTTGAGAGATTTTACCTCGACGCAAGCTGGACAAGATGTATGTAGGGAATAGTTATTTGTTATTTGTTATTAATTATTCGGAGATATTCTCCCAGATATCACAAGGTTCATGCCAACGAATATATCCCTTGCTTGGTATATAATTCAAATGAGCATAAATTATAATGGTAACTGGTCCGGTTTTAGCAGATACGAAGAACCACCTTAGCTACAGTGGCGGCCTACATGTGATGACCGCATTTGGTATGTGGTATTATAACTACGAAACAATTTCTTGACATATGAAAATTATTAAGTAGATGGAAGTAGAAGGAAATAGATAGTTTGTGATGGCTAACAGCCGGTAAGCGTTTTTATTTTACGTTACTCAACAAAATAGTAACAGCGAGTGTCTAATATGGATCCAAAATTGCCAAAAACGAAGGCCTTCATCGCAAAATATGAGACACAGTTTTTTAGTATGTGCATATATATACACGAAAGAGTGGAAAAGGAAACAAAACGATCAGTGTCATTCTCAATACAGTGAGTGGGTGGGTCATAATCAAGTCGTTAAAAAACAAAATCACATCAAAGGCAACAGATGCTTAGAAAATCAGAGGCGAACCGCTTATTCCTTTCAAGCTTCGGGGCGAGCGTGTGGGTGACGTGGGCGGACATGGAGCTTGCCCTTCTTGGCATTAGGCTTGTCGCCGGAAGCACAGATGACCATCTCCAAGTCGGATTCGATTGGGCATCCTTTGGTAGCATGGTCATCATTCCACACGTTGTAGGCCTGCTCGCACTTCTTGACGCCGGCAGGGCACTCGATCTTTGGGCAACTATCATCAGACGGGATGAGGTTGATACCGCCGTGCACGAACGGATATCCGTCGATATTGGAAAGATCGTAGTACACTTTGGATTCCTTATCAGCGACGGTATATTCGAACTGAGAGACTTCCTTCTGGTTCTTGTCGGCAGAGATCTTGATGGATACTCCGCCTCCATTGGGATTCTCTCGGTATTCCTCCTTGTAGGAATCACTTGGCTGCAGTTCGACCATCTTTTCGCCAGCCTCGTCGGCTATGGACCAGATGAAGATGGGTTCGCTGCATCGGTTGACAATTTTGGCCTCGCCCTTCCCAACAACTGCTGGTACAAGGGTGGAGAGAGTAGCCAGAGCAACGAAAGCGAGTTTGGTATGCATTTTCAATATAGCTTGCTTTTTTTCAAAGAGAGAGTGGAAAATTTAAGATAGTTTTTGAGGAAAGGAACGTGTTGCTAAGGAAAGTGTAGTGGTTGGTTGGTATATTCAACAGGGGCAAAGGAATGAGGCCCTCAATAAGTTTGATATACAGAGAAAGTAAGGACTGTGTGGGTTAATGAAAACAAGAACGAAATAATTAAGGGGCGAGGTCAGGCCCTATTTATAGGAAAATCCTGGCCCTCCAGAAGGATCGATATGGCAAGAACATTTCAGGCAAATTTTCCGTGACCTCAGATTCCGACGTTGACCCACCAATAAAACGGCATCTCAGGACACATCAAGACAAACAAGGGAGGCGTCCTCCGCTTGCCACAACAGTAGCATTCTCCAGAAATATACCAGGGTTCATACTGCCAAAAAGAGCTATATGTAAGAATAGCATTCAGGCACCAAGAGCTAACCAATTTTCATTGGCCAACATGTAAACCTTCGTAAAAAAATAGTGCTCCACTTGCAAAATAAGGTTGTTGATTCCATGGTTGAGCATGGAAAAGCTGTAATTTCTAGAAAAAGGCAAATGCTCCTGTGGCGGCTTGGATAAGACAGTAATAATTGTATTGGTTTCCATGAGCCAAACGGTTATCGTGAATAGTTATAACCTTCTTTTCACCTAAAAGGGCAGGACCTAGTAGAACGGTACTTACCAACTCAGGACGTACTTCAAGAGCAAGTAAAAATCCCGGCGTGGCAACAGGACAGGAGAGTTGAGTTAAGCCGTCCGCATCTTCACGACATGAGAAGAAACCGCAGATTTTGAGTTAAGATGCCATCCCACACAACATCAAACAAACAATTTTTCTACGCCAAAAGCCAAGATGGGCGTTCGGACAAAGGGAGAGATCCGCACCAATAATTTGGAACTACGCAAAGAAAAGAAAGCAAACGAAATCAGAAGGAAGCCATTCAAATCATATTGAATATTCCATAAGTTGTAGGTACTTTTTCCCGCGGCTGAAGGTGGTAAAAGGTAATGGTTTATGTTGCTGTTACGATTTCAATAGAAATTCGGAATACGAACAACCCATAGCAATAATAACACAGATATGGGGGTATCGGGGTTTCCAAACTGGGTGTAATAGGGTGGATATCACGGCAGTCAGGGCGCAACGGGGCCGTTTTTTCTTACCACTAGTCCCACCTCGCCCCTCTGCGGGATGAAATGAGAGAGGCAAGCTGGTTTTCCACGATGACGGTGTAGATGATGTCTGCGTCACGTTCATCCATGGGCCATTGCATTGGTATGAGAACGTGTGCTCATAACAACATGGTCGTACTATGGGAACTATGAACATCGGGAATCGCGATCTCACACCCGGAATCTCTTCGATAAGGTATATTTGGGCTGTTTTATATTTTACGTTGAAGGTAGCGAATCGATCGAATGAGCAAACCCATGGTAATAAAAGCGGATAGAGGCGACTCGGTAGTCTCAAAGAAGCACTGAACGATAGTTATGGCTCATACGTAAGATATCTCCACCTTCGAAGGTTTCTAGAAGGCTCTTCTGGTCACTGAGGCTTTTTGTACCTCTGATTCCCCAGTTCCGGCCCATGGCCGAGTATGAACGAGGAACGGACGAAGTGAGGTTGAGGTTGCCACGAGACCAGAATTGTTTGGGTGGCTTAGGTAATACATACAAAGTGGGACCTCGGCACACCAGAGATTTGTTGATGTTTCTGGCCAGCTACGAGTACTCCGTACGGCATCCACAATGCTTGAAGTAACAGCACCAGGAATGGAAATGATGTGCAAAGATAGTTCTAGGCCAGGGTAGAGCCGGAGTTCATTTCTGGGTCAGGAACCTTTGCGGTGGATCGAACAATTACAAAAATTTTGAAGTTGGAAGTGGGGGAGTCTTCCCAGGTATCTGAGTTTGAGAGCAATGATGAGATGAAGCGAAAAGCATGAGAACAGCATCAATTCGTATGGCTGAGAAGAAAAGTTAGCAGCACACGCAAATACTACTACATACATATTACCAATAAGGCGGCCGGAGCCCTGCCAATCCCGATAATGTGCTCTCCATCCCACTACCCCCCGTGCTGCCACCATCATCTTTCTTCCTCTGTCCACCTAACTCAAGCTGTATGTGTCGGTGTAGATGAACCAGCCAGTCAACATAACTCTGGGCCTCGTTGTTCCTATCTTCGAGTAGAAGTCGTGCGAATTCGTACTCGGAGCCATCAAGACCTTGCCTGGCGAGTTGGATGGTGGTGGCCTTGGATCCGCGTATACCGCCTAAGTATCGTAGTAGATTGCGAACCTGGGCATTTAGGTGTGTCTCTAGTACCGGAAGAGAAGACATATTGGGATCTAGGGACTGCAGGGTTGTTTTACCCGGTCCAAAAAGGTCTTCCAGTAAATTTGGCGAAACACGTGCATGGAGCCAAAGCAGGCACAGCTGGCCGTTGTCGACAATGTACACTCCGCCTTCTTCTACAGAGGAGAAAGATGCACGTTGCGTTGGTGGTGTTTGTAATTGACCCTTGTCGTTGGCAAAGCCGTCCTCAGGTCTAAGGTTATGGATTGGAAGAATCCGTGGGTATAGATACAGGGATAATTCTCGACAGCCAAATGACCGGAGCATTCGCACATCATGAACACGTCGGTCAGATGGCTCTTGGCCGCCTATTTAGGAGAAAATTACATAGGATTAGCAAATACCACAGAGAATTCGAACTTTAAACAGAACTCACTCTTGAAAGCCCGAGATTTCAACAGACTCAAGATATACATTGCGAATTCCTTCATGTATTCTGGCAATATCAATTGGCCGGGAGGATGGGAATTTGAAACATTCTTGCGATAGCTTGCCAAAATATCGATTGTCTTCTCCGTTAACGCAGCACGGATTTCGGATAGAGATTTATCTGGCACCTTAGAAGCCGCTACAAAACAAAGTTCGTGTCAGAATGATAATACAAGTGAGGATAACTAATAGGCACAAAAGATCGCTTTAGAGTACTCTTACCTTCTTTCGCCATGATGGTGACAATGGCATCTTGATCAATAGACCTCATAGCATCAATGCCGCTGTCATTAACACCTGCCACTATGTTGATACAACGGACGCGTCTCTGCCCATTGGCTGAAGTATAAAGCAAAGCAGCTTGAAAGTGGGCATCCAATTTCGGGTCCAACTTTCCGTCATATGTAAACATTATTCCAAAAGCCTTGTCGGCATCGATGCTTCCCATTTCGAGATCTGAAACAAAAGTATGCTGCAGGAAGTTTCCATGGTAGGATGCGATTTGAAGGCCGTTCGAACAGCGTACTTTCAAAAGAGCTTGGTATCCAGTCTGTCGATTGACAGAGTGTGATAGTTCGGAGGAGAGCTTGAGCACGTCGCGAGGCGCATGAAAATTGGGATAGAAAAAAGTTTCTCCGCCAGAAACAGCAGCAGCATGTCCTAGATTGACCACAATGAGTACTTCCTTTACTTCACATCTTTATGGGAGAAAAGAAGACATACCTATTGTTGCGATGTCCATAAACATTCCGCCCCCAGCAGCGATGAAAAAATCAACACCCACCCCACTCTCTGAGAGTTTTGTAGCAGTCTTCTTCCATCCAGCATGCTCTGTTGCAAAGAGTTTCTTCTCAGCATCAGTCCCATGCCCTGCAGCTTGGTCTCGCATAAAGAGACGTCCCGGGCCCCATGTAGGTAAGCTGCTGAGCGTACACACTATCTTCCCACCTGTTGCTTCAAGAGCTGACAGTGCAGCATTTATTGTTGGGAGGAGAGCTGGTTCTGGGTTTTTTATCTCTGCAAACAGTGTGGGTATCTGTGTTAAGAGGGAAGAGATATTGTGCCTATAAAACAAGGTAAACGTTAGAGAAATACATAATCGCACCACCAGCATGAATGACAATTAAGCATACCTTGACTCATAAGGATCGACAAAGAGACCTTCGCTCAATGGAACAAAAGGGTCTTCCAAATCTGGCATCACAATCATTTGAGCCTGGTCAAGACGATGCTATTGAAAACGATGAGGATTAGCATTGGCCCCGGTCCATAAATTTTCTCAGGTACGGAAAGATCGTCAACAATCTTTGCAATAGTATAAAAAATGGCTCACACTAAGATTATAGAAATGCACTTCCTTGTCATAGGTGACAATGCCAACTTTTGAACCCTCGGGAATCCTTCTGGGTGACTCCCCCTCTTCGTCTTTACCATCTTCTGCAGCATCGGCAGAGCCGTACAGAGCGCCTAGTATACCTTCACAACATGCCTCCAAAAATCCGCGCGAGACTGCCTCTTGAGAAACGTCCAGAACGAAGAGCCATCGCATTCCTACGGGTTCTTTATTCCAGTACTCTTTAGGAACTAAAAACTCAACCGTTCCCTGCATTAATTCAGGCCGTTGCATACGATCCACTCGCACACCGGTCGGATCAATCGGAGAATAATATTCCGGAGGCACATCGTTAGGAAATGTGCACATGTTGCAGATAAATTTATTTCCCCCTGACCTGAACGTCATAAACGGGTTTATATATGCTCTACACCTTCGACACCGCGGAGGCCCTGTATCACCAAAGTCCAAAACAGGAATTGGTTGTTCGGTTTCATCTAATTTGGCAAAAGGCTGTATTATCAAGCCCAGAGGAATTGCTGAGCGAGCAAGGGCCTCTGATGTAGAGGGTATACTGTTCATCGTAAGACGGGCGAACTTGGGTGATGAATTCCCCTGATCATGGGCTGCAAAAGAAATAGCTGCTGGTGGAGGGATATGGCGTTCCATGGTAGGGTAAACATGGTCAAGGAAATGTTGCGCCGGACCATCGCGAGATTGCGGGACGCTGGGGATTTGCTCCGGGTCGACCTTACCTTGAGCCGGTACAGAACCATCCCCAGCACCGGCGAATTTCTGATCCGATGGTGCAAATTGCGAGGTTTGTGATTGCTGTGGGGATGATGCACCATACCCAGCTTGAGAGGGAGCTGCTGAATACTGACCTTGTTGGTTTAAAAACTGCGTCGGTTGTACCCCAGCCTGTGGCATGCCATTGAATGCCTGCGATGTCCCTGCTGAAGCCACTATATCATGATGTGCATGCCTATGTTTCTTCTTTGGTAACCTGATGCTTCCGCCACCAACGCCACCTGCGGTGTCTGCTGGGAGTCCTAGCCCACTCATCTGAGCAGTCAAGCTCCCTATTGCAGCTTGATCAGCAGGAGGATGTATTGGGGTGTGTGGAGGTAGCTGCTGCTGCTGGTATCCCATCGAAGGAGGCCCGTAAGGAGAGGTCTGTGTGGGACCACCATATTGATGTTGTTGTTGCTGGGGAGTGGCCACACTTCCGGATTGTGGATAGCCTGGGGGAAATTGGGCAATCGGAGGATTGAACTGAGGAGCTGCAGGTTCGGTTCTTATCTGCGATTTTGATTTATCCTCCTCGGGCACACCATCATGGCCCAGGTTATGGTACATCGAAAAATCGGCCATGGCGAACTAGTAGATGGGGACACGAGGTACGGCGAAAAACCAACACACAAACAGCCAATGAAAGGTTATATTGAAAGTAAACAATTGCGGGTATCTCCCCGATGAAATTACCCTATATCATGGCCAACCCGAAACGTCAATTACGCTGTTGAGAAGAAACATCGATGTTTACCCTGGCTGGATATAAACTGACCACATTGTTCAATCGTCTGGAGATTCATTAGTCAGCTAGCCAAACATCACGTGATATAATCCCTAACGTAATCCACAACCTTCCCGGCCACTTTATTCAAGTATTGAGAGCAAAAGTAATTAATCAACCACACCAAACTAGAATTATATATATTAAATACTAGGGTTAACTCCTCCTGCCTGTGAGCAATTACGGGCGTAGTGTTTAAGCTCCCTGCATATACTACAGCGTCGTGGTGCTCGCCTCTTGGCTGTGGATCAAGCTGTTCAACTACCTCTTTAGTCACATTATTCGCTCCTAGAGCCCCTACTAACCCTATAGTCCCTAATTTAACCTCTTCCTGAGTAATAATAGCCTGTTCAGCTCCCCTATGAGGCACTAGTTTGGGTGTAGAAGCTTGTAGTTGTGATTCTAATGCCTCTATC
>JANTQB010000222.1:0-10736 GCA_032988175.1 Myotisia sp. PD_48
TAACAACCCGTATAGCTGCCGCCAAGGCGGCTGGGACGGTGTATGACTAAATCAATCAATCATAATAGTTAAATTCACCCTGTGCTTTCCTTTCCCTTAGCTCTCTAGTATTCTCCTTTGGATGGGCTCTATTAAGGGTTGGTAAACCACCCTCCTTGGAGCTGCATAAATTCTTACAGTCCCAATGGCACCTAGCCCTCCAAGCGGATCAGTGACGTACAAGAAAAAAGATGGAATATTGGCCTTGTGCAAAGATCAGAAATCGGTATCATGGACACCAAAAATCGATTCGGGCGGCCCTCTTATCATCCCGGTCGCAAACATCACGAGTACGTAGACTGACACCTAAGAATAATGAAACCCCGAATTCAGACAGCCTTGGGCGGAGAAAAAAAAGAAGAAACCCCGAGCTAATTACTCTATCTTCAGATCTACAACAAACACCTGTCACTAGTCCCAAAGTTATGCTAAAAATATTTGCACAACCATCAAATAACGCACTTGGCGATAGTAAACCGGCAACCGAAGCCCCAGAGCAGTATGTCTTTTCGTTCACTTCGCCTACCAATGCCCGTGCTGAAGCCGATGCAATCAAGGAGACACTTGGCATAGCTATCCAGGCTGCAAAGGCCGCACAGGTACTTGTCGGTGATAGTACTTCTGCAGCAATGGCGGTCGCCAGTGCCGTTTCGGTGCCTGGGAAGCCCTCATGGCATGATGACAACGCATTAAGGTCGGATGCCGAGCTACAGCAATCTTTGTTGAAGTCCGACGCAAATTTACAACGAGTGTTTATGGAGGCACTTCGAACGAGACCAGACTCGGTGACAAGCAGACAATTAGTGCTTCAGTTTTGGTCCACACGGATACACCTGTTGCGAGCCCATGCGATCGAAAAGAATCAAGCGCGAGGATCTTATAATGTCCTTTCTTCATTAAAGCCCCGGGTAGAAGACAGTGTGACAAAGCTGAATATTAGCAAAGAACAGATCCAATTAATTTTCTCCCAACACCCACTAGTTAAAAGAGTTTATGATGAAAATGTGCCCAAATTGACTGAGCAACAATTCTGGTCCCGAATTTTTCAAAGCAGATTATTCAAAAAACTGAGAGGGGAACGGATTACCGAATCTGACCCAACTGATCCTATTTTTGATAAATATCTTAGAATCGATGAAAATAGGGAAAGGCCTCCAGATTCTCAAACTATCTCTCATTTGATTGATCTTGAAGGAAACCAAGAAAATCATAGCCAGAGACAAGGTAATCGGCCGGATATTGACATGCGGCCTACACCAATAGAAAAAGTCCCTATAATTCGAACATTGAACAGGCTGAGCAAAAATATTATGGCGAATGTGGTCCCGGTTGACCAAAAATCCACCAATTTGGACAGTTTAGACGAGGGGGTGTTCGACGAGCTTCGACTTAGGGATCTTCAGGGCGATCAAGAGCAGCAGAGGCTTTTATTGAATATTCGGGGTCGAAATCATTTCTTTTCTGAGGCTAGAAAAAGGGACGCTGGAACCAATGAAAATAGTTCAACGATTGTGCAACAAACCCCAGAGGCAGTTCTGGAGTCGTTGCGAACAGATTTACTCCTCAACTATCCAAATGACGGAGTGCAGCTGAGCCTACTCGTCGAACCCGAAGAGGGTAACAGTAGTGATGATGACGATAAGTTAAGAAAGGAACACGTAGGTTCCAATTTTGGTCTGTCCAGCGCAACCACCCAACTATTTGGGGCCATTCGACACAAAAAATCACACGTCAATTCAGAATCGTCCAGCACTTACGGTCTTTCACAGGATTTATTTGACCGACTAACTCTAACACATGCCACTACTACAGAGTTTCTAAACCAATTCTGGCAGGCATTTCTGTCTGAAAACCCTGAGAGGGTAGGTGATATCACCTCGCTGGTTGAATCTTTGGATCGAGCGATCGATCGGATCAAGGCGGTAGCCAACGAAGCAGAAGCCGAGCGAGAGGCTGAAATCCTGAAATTAAAGCAACGTGCAAGGGATGTTATGGCGTCAACCGGCAAGAATATTCGACCAAATTTTAATGACGTGGAAGGCGGGGAAAGCGTTGTCAATACGCTGATGGCTCCAACCATTAATGCGTTAGGCCAAGCGATGGGTGAATATAAAAGAGCTCTTGCGCAGCAGATCAAAGCAGCTGGCGCTGGAAGTTGAATGTCTATGCCTGTTTGATTTAGTTACCAACAGCCGGTTGGCTTCACAGAACGTAAGCTTAAATAGGATTTCATCAATGCAATTGTCATATTTCCCAATCCAACCTGACTACCCAGGTACCTAGGTGGCTATAGTAAGAATGGGGTACGGGAGTGTTGAAGAAATACCCAAAATGTTGGTCTGTTTTCCCTGCCAAATAGTCCGATAAATGTTTTCAACCTACTTAATATCCTATGTGCACGTTGAGGCACTCAGTTCAACGTCTGCGCACTACAGAGCAACCAACCCTAGTTATTGGAAACAAAAAATTCATTTCCAATCTGTCTTTATCTTTCTCTCTCCAACAACAAGAACAAGCCTAAGGGCGACTAGGAATATGCTTAGCTCAGGCTTTACCCATGCACCCGTTACGAAATCCGCTTTGGTTTTCATCGTTGCAGCGTCAATTGTGGTGAGCATTGCGGATGCTAAATATCTGTTCTACATTCAAGTAGTCCCTCATATCTGGAAGTACCAGCAATTATGGCGATTTTTGATTTGGCCGGTGAGTATTATGCCGTTTAAGAAGCTTAACGTTTTACTAACCTGTGAGGATGGGACGCAATAACTAGGTGTGCTATGTCAACTCCACTGAGGTACTTCAAGCAGGAATGATTTTATATAGCTTACGAGTGATAGAACGGCTCTGGGGGTCGAGGAAATTCGGTGTATGAAGCCCAGATTGCCAGTGTATCCGTATACAGATTACTTATAACTAGGTATACTTCTATCTAGAGCTTCATCCTGAGCATTCTTCCGTTTACCACCATGCTTCCACCACTGGTTCTCACTCTATTCCTTCGTCCTCTCTCCCTGAATACGATAAATCTTCTTCCTGCTGGCCCAACCACAATCCTCTTCGCTATCCTAGCCCAATACCACGCCGTGGTCCCAACAACATACAAGTATCGCATATCTACCTCTTCTCGCTCTGCTTCTCCGCCGGCCACATCGCCATCAATTGATTTTAGTGATAAATCCACGGTGTACTTTTTGGCAATTCAGCTTTCCCTCTCACAATTCCCTCATTCTATCTTACCAGCTGTTATTGGCTGGGTGATAGGCTATGCATGGCGTGCTGAGCTCTTGTCCACTCGGATATCAGCGTGGAGACTTCCAGTCTGGCTATATGATGACTCTCAGGGCACAAGAGATCTGATTTTGAGGCACGTTGGCGGGGGCAATGGGTCTATTCCAGCAACAGGAGCAGGTGCAGGAGACGCTGCGCACCTGAATGGGCTGCGAAGGCGACTGGAGGGGGAATCCAGAGCTGCTGCTATTGCCGATTCCAATTCCGCGCATAGGAGAGATCGAGGCAACGGGGCAGGCGTTGAAGATCAACCACGAACTTTAACAGGCCAGATACTTGATCGCTTCACGGGGACATTTTGATGTTCACCTTATGTTTCAAAAAGCAATGTTCAATAAGGGCTTCAAGGCAATAGAAACGAATAATTAATATGATGTTACGTTCAGGAGAAATAAATTATGTTGTTGATAGCAGTGTCTTATAGTCAAGTTTAAATTCTTGTATAGCACGTTAGAAACTGGGTTGTCAAGGCTGTAAGGAAACCACCCAGCACGACACCACCTTCTACCTAGGCCCAAGAACAAAATACCAAATAGATCAATTTGCTTATTTTCCATTTCCGGGTCTCCCTTTTCTCGAGATATCTTTGCATTCGTTGCAATACCAGACAACTACCACACCGTGAAGAAGAAAAACGTTAGCTTTGGTCATGCTTTCCATTCCAAAGGAAGGCGAATAAAAACTCATAAAGCTCATACCAGTTTTAGCAGGTGGCTTCGTCAAGCCAACGCAAGAAAGATGAAACCATTCTCGAGGGCAGTTCGGGTTATCACATGCCACCATTTCTCCAAAGCTGACCTCGTTGCAGTAACAATATCGAGGTTCCGTATCGTCTTCGTCGTCCATCCCCGGCGATCCATTACCACTTTCCCCCACAGTGGTTAATACTCGCTGGCGAGGTGTACTGATACTTGACGATTTTTTGTGTGAACGTTTTGTTGGCCCGTCACCGGTTCTGGTGGGCTTAGATCTTTGAGACTCTGCAAATGTAGATACAACGGGAGTAGCTGATTTTGAAGAGCGCCCTGGTTTGCCCGTAAGTGTGGTCGTTAACTCTGGGAGGTCCGCAAAGTTTCTCTTGGATCCAGTATTCTGGTGATTGGTGTTAGCTGATTGGGTTGTGTCATTAAATTCGTATTGTAATCCAGCGTTCCGTGTTTCTGATGAAAGAGTAGAGCTCGGTCTGGTGGTCTCGTTGATATCATTAGCTCTAGCGGAAGCAGGCTCAATCTTGGGGCTGGCTAGGCCCTTCACTGATTGGGGCCTTGTTTCCAGCGGTTCTTTTTCTGCATTGGCAGGCGAGTTAGAGGGTCTCAACGGATGGGATCCTGGTCCTGAGAACATACTGGAATTGGCATTGCGATTTGACGCAGAGGAAGATGGCCTTTGGCGGTTAGCACCAGCTAGGGCCGAACTCGGCTGCTGTGGTTTAGATACCTGGGATCGAGCCGAAGGATTGAGCAAAGGGCTGTTGGCGGGGGTTGCCAGAGCGTTGGTAGCTGGAATAGCTGTGGTGCTGGCCAGGGATGATGATCCCATGTTCGAGATAATCGTATTTGTTCTATGAATCGCGGATTGGTTAGACTGAGTACTGTTTATGGGATTTGCCAGGGCCATCTTCAAATACAAGGCGAATTTAAACCACAATTTCTAGGATCAAACTGGGGAGAATTGGTGTTGGTGGATGAAGAAAGACCAGATGAAGGAATCTTTTCCCGAACGAGTCATGTAGGTTTGTATAGGGTTGGCCTGCTGCAAAAGAAGCAAAGTTCCTCGAGTCATTAGGAGATGGCAAGTGTGACGTCCTGGGTCGTGTGTTGGAAGGACTCATTTCAGACAAGGTACCCAGCCCTGTAAACCATTTAGATTCACCCATTTAGGCTGGAGTTGGCACTCTTGCACTGAGGTTGAATAAGATGGGATTGTTTTTTTCGTGATAATTTTCTTGTATCTGTCGGAGCACGCAGAAAAGAAGACATGCAGATCATACCTTTTTCTTGAGGTCGTGCTGGCATTCGGAGCTCTAGTCCTTCGCTTGACCGTCTCCGAAGCAGCACTGTCTTTCGATCCACCACGATTGGTCGTAGTACTTGCAGATCGCTCCATCGCGATCGATGTACCCGAATTTTCCACTTTTCGTCGCTTGGTTCCGCCGGCTGATGGTGCTAAAGTTGTAGGACCACTAGCCACATTCTGATCAACGGGTTGAGCTTCGGTGGCTCGACTCTTCGGACCTGGCTTATTTCTCCGCGCAGTGGGAAACCGAGACTCATCGCCTTCTAAATCAGCTTGATTTCGACGTTGCCGTCGAGAAGTAGCTTCCTTTTTCGTTTCAATATCTAAATCTGCTTCCTTAATCCTTTGACCGTTTCCACCAGCATTGTCTCGTCTGGGCCGTTCGTTGGCTGTATTGCCGCTAGGTTTAGCATTCGATTTGTTGATGTACGCCCAATGAGTAAGACTCCCTAGGCGTGCTTCATCGCTGATTTCACGTTGGACGTATGGATAAACAGCATCAAGTCGGCCAACATCCCTCTTGAGAGAAGCGTTCGCATTGCGAGCTACATGATTTTTCTCATCGATTATGCCCAGAAGATCACTAAGGGTGTTGCGAATATTATGAAAAACTTTTTGACGAGCGATAGTGTTGGTAGGCGTAGGAGGAGTAGCTGCCTATTCTCAGGGATGGGTGTAAGTAAAAAAAATTAACCCAGTACAAAGTAATGAAATGAGAATCTATTGGAATGGTCCTCACATTACTGTAATCGACAGAAATCAGGTTTGAAGCAACATTCAGTAATTGTGGCAGCTGTTCTTCTAGAGCCCAGGACTTGCCATCTACCTCATTCAAGAGCGAATTATGGCGACGAAATTCACGAGGTAATGCATCAATAGCATCACTAAAGTGAGTAACCCCAGGATACATCCCGTTTGGCACTGAGCTCAGATGGTTCCCAGTCAAGGCGCTTCCTATCAAAGAATGATTACTGCTCTGACCAACCACCAATGAACGGCCGACGGTCTTGGAGAGGCGGGTAGGATTTGTTCGGGTTTGACGGGTAGGTTGGCGGGTAGGATGACTAGGAACATCTAGAGGCGCACTGTTGGATGCCATGGTCACAGGGAGGGAGAGCTTGCTCCCAGGAGTGGGGTAGGAAGGAAAACAACGTGAGAGACGCGTGGAGGATTATTTGGTTGAGATGAGGACACAGGAACTATAGGAAGATGATATGGTTAAAGAGGAAGTCGGAAGTTGTGACAACCAGGGAGAGAAATGCAGAGATTAACTAGTTACTCCGTGGTTGATCATGGTTTTTGAAATCAACCATCCATGTTGATATGGCTTATTTAACCCAGCTTGGCAGGTTGAAAGCTTCACTAGGTAACTAACTACACCGTCCATAATATAACCACCTAGGTAGTTATTTCCATCCTGAACCTTCTCTTCTCCTCGTCAGCGCAGACCAAGTCGGTGAGGCTGAAATCGCTTGGAACATCTTTTAAATACGGAGTACAACAGGATGGTTGAGACGATGGCTGAGACATGCAGCACCATGTCGATCTAGAGGATTGGTCCAACTGTCATACTCCCACGCAGGTCGAAATATTCACAGAACCTTCGCCGATTGGACGGCAGTCCAGACGTAGCAGGATTTCCCTTCGTCACCGTTCATTAAGCTGTGAGACAAGCACGGCACCCTCCATCCACCACCATGTTTTCTTATTTGCGACGCGACCACCGTCGCGCCAGCGCCTCCTGCGCCCCGCCGTCAAAGTCACCCCAGCCTCAGTCACAGCGTGATGCTCCGCAGCTGCCTACTACATTTGAAACCTCAAACCTCACAGATGAATTCTTTGAGTCAAGCGTGTGGGCAAATTCGAGCACAGCATTGGCTCCCATTGGCGAAATAAATGCCAACACTGCACTCCAATTTGGTCAGCAGCCTATCAGGGAGCAAGAACTAAGTTATTGTTCCGTGGCAGGGAAGGAAGAGTTTAACGTATCTCCAGTTTCTGTATATATGCCCAGTTCACCAACAATGGGGCGTTTGGACCATAACGATACTTCCTTTCACCGAACCTCCTCGCCATGGAAGCGGGCTCGGGCAAAGGGATCTACGCAAGAAACAGTTAAGGGGGATGGGAATAATTCACCAGGCGGTTATGGAAAAGCCAAAGTTTCCCTAGATGGTGCTGGGCCGGAGCACAAATATTACCCTCGAGACTCCAAAAGCAAATACGTGTCGTCCCGACGAGGGGGAAACCCTGAGCCCAATGAGCCTGGTCATCAACTGGCACCAAAGACCAGGTTGAATCTGTTGAATCCTATGGCATTGCTCGCCCGTCGCCGGTCTGCGCAGGTAGTGAACCTGAGGTCTGAAGATATCAACATTAGCAATTTGACCGTGCCTGCGTTGCCAGACGATTACGATCCGAGGATTAGGGGAAAGCTCATTCACGATTTTTCAGTCCCTCGGGCAAGACCAGTGGCTGCTGATTTCTATTTCGCAACTGACAAACCCGCATTGACACGACGGCCAGAGCATGCGCCGTTGTTCAAAGAGCATTTTGAGGATATCGTGAAGCAACATAACGAGATTCCCACATCTCAATCAAATAACTCGAAAATCGCCAGCAATACTACTAGCATCAATGACAATACCCAGCCCCATATAAGGATTGAAAATGAAAAACAGCAAGAACGCCCGCAGGTGACCCCGCCTTCCACTTCACACCGCAATAAGTCTCCCCCTTCAACTGTACAACCCCAATCTTCGACGGCTCGTGATTCATCATTTACGCCTCTAGGACTACCAAAACACCTTACTAGTAGTGCGTCAAGATTCAGCTTCGACCTTACTGGCGGCGATTCCGCTTCTCAGGAGAGGCTCATGGAAGAGAAACACAAGGAAAAAGAAGCTGCCAGAAAGGCCCACGAGTGTGACAAAGAAGGCAGCTTTGATGCCGAACATGACGACTATGACTATGATATAATGCTGGACGATGATGGATTGGAAGAGAAAATACCCGGCATCAATGCTGATGCAGATTCCTTTGCAGATGTGGATGAGGGACCCGATCCGCAAGATTGGTTAGATTCCATGCACGGCGACTCTCAAACAAATACTGCTATAAGCTTAGCCTTAGTAAAATCTGAATTTGCAGGCATGGAAGCTTTCCCTACACCACTCCCAGACTTAAGCCAACAACCTTCAGCCCTCTTCTCTCCTGACAATGCAACCTTCACACCTTCTCAACCTCACGTTCTGCCATTAGAGCTGTCTTCAGATGATAGCAATCTTCACCCCGCGCCGCTCTCTCCTTCGTCCCAATCGCAATATCAAACCCAGTTAAATTCCAGAACCCCGGATCTGGACGATGACGATGATTTGTATTTTGACGATGGTCTGTTTGGCGATCTTCCCCACGATATGCGGGGTTCTAATTTTGATGAATCTATATTTGATGACGAGACGAGTCATTTATATGACAAGAAAAAGCGGGTTGAACCATCCACGACCGAAATTACTTGCGGGCGGCCTAGTTTCGGGAACATAGAATCAAACGGGTTCCGGCCAGCTCTTAGGACTCTGCACATGACCGGCAGCACTCGTGCAGATGATAGTAGTCGAAATCCACGCCCCGCCACCCTTGATGCGAAACCGATAGGCAGCGCTTCATTGCGGATACCCTCTTATGGGTTGACTCAAGGGAACTTAGAGGCCTACCATAATGCACTAGCTGATGCTGCCAATGAAGCGGCTCGGGAAGGAAGGTTCGATCGCTGTATAAATGAAAGACGCACATCGCAAGAATTCGAACTTGAAGCTAATTCGCAGACCGCCGAATCTCATCCTTGCCTCACTGCTGATGAGAGTAGATTAAGTCAGACAGTAGAAACAGTGGGGGTTGATGAGTCGTTTGATGACTTCGATTATTATGATGATGATGAGCTGGATAATGACCCAATAATCGCGGAGGCCAATGCAGATGTTTTGGAAAACGATGATGAAGGATTTTATGGCCAAGAGTTTGGATTCTATGCTCATTCAAACGGAAACAACAATGCAGAACGCGTCTATGGTGGCTATTTCGGATCCAAAGGCGCGGACGGTCTTATCCGAAACCAAAGCGCTCGTAAAAACTTCAAGGAACCAAGTCTTACACCTATCACTGAACGAAGCGAGTGGAGCACACGCAATTCAATTATATCCCTTGCCGCTCACGGTGCAGGACATGCGAACCAATCAATATCCAGCCCTCCCCTGTCTCAGCTGGTCGACATGGAAAACTTTGACGATGAGATGTCTCTTAGTGCCTTATTGAAGCTGCGACGCGGTGCTTGGGGAGGAAGCAATGGGAACCTGCAGAACAACACCAACAGCCAGACAACTCAATACCCTCCAACCAATTCACCTAGTTCTCGATATGGTAGCTTCTCCGGCGTCTACGATACCGATCACCCAGACTATCCAACTAAACTAGCACCCTCGTTACGTGCTGGGGACGCCTCGAATATAGTTGCGACCGATGAAGACTTGTACCCGGTCGGCTTGAGGCTCAAATGTGATGGATCCAACCGTAGACATTCAGATGTGATTGTCCAAACTCCTGCCAATTGGGACCCCGTTAAAAGGAGCTCCTTTAGATCGTTTGATGAGGAAAAATCGGGATGTCCACCAACAACCCATGGTGCAGGAGGGCGGATCAGCTATGTCAAGGGGATGGATGAATCTGGATCAGAGTGCTGGGTACTTGAGAAGCGACGAATGAGTGGCAGCGGGGATTGCGAGATCCTGGAGAGAGAAGAAATGGTTTATGGGCGAATTTAATTTTGAGGATATATAACGAGTTACCTAGGTTATACATACCGGGAAGTACTTTACTGTGTGGATAAGGAAGCTCTTTTTGGGTAGTTGCCTGCTTGATGGTTTGGCTACTCCCCCTTTCCTCTGTTGTAGATATATATATTGGTTTATATACCCTGCACAGTTGATGACAATAAACACCAACTTAATCCTCCATACTATTAGTTAGTTAATATAGTTCTTAGTTAACTGGCCAACTACCGTAGTTAAATAGGCCGAGGTCGTGTATGGAGTAGTTATAGTTAACTATAACTACCTAGGTACCTAACTTATTTCCCCTGCTATATACCGGCCAGTCAGTCACTTCAGCCATCTAAAATATATACTAAAATTTGATATTTATACCCTTATAATCTCAACAACTAATATATTACTCTTATTAGATACTAAGTAAAGCACTTGTAATAAGGATTTAAAATAGATATTAGGCCCTTATATTATACTCAATCTTTTAAAAGGTAGTAAAAAGTAAAATCCTTAACTATATTTGATACCATACATCTGTATGATGGTGTCAAAGATGTCTGATTCCTGGAAGAT
>JANTQB010000223.1:0-10722 GCA_032988175.1 Myotisia sp. PD_48
GGGTGGGATATTGTTATGAACGTTGATCTTATAATCTAATTACTGATAAAATTTTGTATATGATGGAATTGTTTCCCTGATATTTAATTATATTAGTTTACTCTACTATATATAGTATAGTAACTATTTTATTATTAATTATATATATATATATATATATTAGATACCCTACTAGAGATTCTAATAGTTATAAATTAATTACTATATATATTAGTTAAGATATTTATAAAATAGGAACTACTATTTTAGTGGTTGAAAATTCAGTGGCCTAACTAGTAGGGTGGCCCTCATGACCAGGAATTATGTTAAGCAGATGCTAACTAAGGGTAGAGTACTCCGTACTGTAACATCAACAATCAAGCTTGATATCATTCTTTAACTAGTTCCTGGTATCACTGGCTATCTATATCTAGTTCCTGTGTTAGCTTGTCTCCAGCGAGCAACTCCCCCATCACCTAACATGAAGACATAGAGTGAACAAGGGGTCAAGTCGTTACAATATCTTGCAATTCCGAAACCTAAGCCGAGCGGGCCCAGAGAAAACCAACTTTGGACAATCCCCTTTACTCCGAGCACCAGGTTTCATCCCGCAAGGGGTCCCTAGTCTACACATGGGGTCATCCTGATATCCAACGCACACTATGCAGATATTGACCGTCTTCTTTAGCCGGGGTGGGAAGATCACCACAAACCCCGGGCAACAGACCGGGTTCCAAAGACCCTTCATACTCTGTAGAGAGCCCACCTCTCGGCTTGCCTGGCTTCCTGCTTCTGCCACCAGTTCATCGGCCATGGGCACATGAGCCAAGTATAAACCAATTCATATATGATTTCTTTCTTCCCGTGTCCCCTACAGCCCAAGACCGCGTATGCTACAGTAGCAGTAACATCTTCAAATCGCCAGTCGCCATTCCCTCATGCAGGACAAATGAAGACCGTTTGAGAAAGGCCCCATTAGGCCGACTGCAACATGGTTCCATGTGGTTGAATTAGACTATACAAACTCCATCATCTACCCCAGCTTTATCCTTCCTAAGGTTTGCGGGGGCAGGTTCACTCAAGGGTGAGGTCTGCACATATAAGAATCTCCTGAAGACCCTGACCTGTCTCGATCAGGATTGAGTCCTAGATACTAATCAATTTCTTCTCCGCGGCAAAATGAAGGCAATTGCTGCATATATCCTTGCCTTGGCGGGTATCGCCACTGCCCATTGTAAGTTCAGGGAAGCCATTTAGTCCTGTCCGAGTTGCAATTTACCTTGAATCGGATTCTCTAATGAGTAACTAGATACGTTCCCGTCCCTGATCATCGATGGTCAAGTCAGTAAAGGATGGGAGTTTATCCGCCGAACCTCGAACTACCAACACACTGGCCCGGTTCAGAATGTGAACAGTGGTTCTATCCGGTGCTACGAGGACTCAAACCGACCCGCAGCACAGATCGCAAGCGTGGCTGCCGGGTCAAGTATTGGCTTTAGCGTGTACTACAGCATCACTCATCCAGGCCCATTGTTGGTATACATGGCCAAGGTGCCCGCTGGAAAGACCGCTGCGGACTGGGATGGCTCAGGCAGGGTTTGGTTTAAAATCTCCGAGCTGGCACCAACTGTTAGTTCAAGAGGATTGAGTTGGCCGAGCGATGGTACGATCTAAACTATTTTCCTTTTCGGTTTTGTTATTTCTCAACCAAAACTGATAGACATATCGAGTAGGCTTCACGAAAGTGCCCGTCACACTTCCTTCCTCGCTTCCATCTGGCGACTATCTCATCCGCGTCGAGCACATTGCCCTGCACTCTGCGGGCGGCCAGGGTGGCGCACAGTTTTACCTCGCCTGCGGCCAGCTGAACGTTACAGGTGGCGGCAACGGCACTCCGGGGCCACTGGTCTCATTCCCTGGGGCCTATAGTCCGACTGATCCAGGAATCCTAATCAACCTCGATTGGCCTATCCCGACAAGCTATACAATGCCTGGGCCGCGAGTTTGGCGAGGTTGAGCCTCTGAGACAAGCAGCTCACCAGAGAAGAAACATGTGTATGAAACGTGGTTGTTGATTGAAGCGAGGAAAGTGGTGAAATGAGTTGAAGTCCTTTTTTTTTTCTTCTGGTAGTTGGTTAACTAATTGTTGTAGTTCTGCCTAATAATGCCTTGGATCAGTTGTCAATCAAGTTACTAACAAGTAGGCTCTGCGGGACTTTGGCTTTCATATTTAGTATTTGAATCTTACTCCTTCGCTACATAACAAAGATCTTGAAAGAAAACAAAAAACTATTATATTTTTATCGCTTTGCCTCGTAATTCTGTCAATAAATAACAGCAACTTCCATGGTGCTCTAAAGCCCGGCTGCCAAGAATCCATTCATTCGTCTTAGTGAGTAATATTGATGGATCTGGGCTCGGTTAGACCATAATTAAATATGAACTCCCATGATAACTTCTTGAGACACTAGAATGCAGGCAATTGCAAACAATAAGAACGCTCGATAATCCTTCTTATCAGCAAAAGATGAGCCATGGCGCCTCAAAGATGCTGCCGCGGTTGTCAAATGCCAGCTGCTGGTCATTGCTGGTGACGGCTCCCCGACGATGTTACTCGTCAGCCAGTGCAAGATGGTCAACACCATTAGCAAAACAAATCGCCGATGCAATCAACGTACATTTGCCTCCTCCTCCTCCTCCCCTACAAAGCATATGCTAACGACATCCGAGAGTAGACAACGGGACCAATTTCCATCGCAGCTTACATGCGCCAATGCTTAACCGACCCAAAGCTTGGTTATTATACCTCCCGTGGAACGTCAGGTAGCGATGTATTCGGGAGAAAAGGCGACTTTGTAACATCTCCCGAGATATCGCAAATTTTTGGGGAGCTATTAGGTATATGGATTGTAACAGAATGGATGGCTCAGGGGCGCCCAAGCAGTGGAGTGCAACTAATCGAAATCGGCCCAGGGAAAGGGACTCTGATGGCCGATATCCTTCGTGTAGGTCATCTCATTATCCGGCATACCACGTCTTTGAATTTAGCTAGGGTGCTGATGTATTGGTTCTTGTCATCTCAAGTCCGTTCAAAATTTCAAAGCCTTCGCCTCGAGCATCGAAACTGTTTATCTTGTAGAAGCCAGCCCCACGCTACGCGATACTCAACTACAGGTCCTGTGCGGGGATTCGCCGGTAACAGAAGATGATATCGGCTGTCAGAGCACCAGTAGCCATATTGGGGTCCCGATCATTTGGGCCGAGCATATACGTGATGTTCCAAACGGTGAGCTGATCTCTGACGAGATGTTATTCACCACGCCGCTCAGCTGATGAAAAGCTATTTTCTTGACGATATAGGTGCCGATGCGATACCATTTATTATTGCGCATGAATTTTTCGATGCCCTCCCGATACATGCCTTCCAATCCGTTGCTTCCCCATTTACTGGGTCAGGTCCGAATGTCGCCAAAAGTCCAGGCACCTCGCGACAACCCATATCGTCGGCCCCAACGCAATGGCGAGAACTTGTTGTGTCTATGAATCCCGAATCGCGAAATCATAAAGACAAAGAGCAAGAATTTCGACTGTCACTTGCTAAATCTGCGACTCCAGCATCACTGGTGATGCCTGAGATGTCGCCCCGATACCAGGCAATGCGGTCCACCCGTGGATCTACCATTGAGATCAGCCCCGAGAGCCATGCATATATACAGGAGATTGCCCGTCGCATTGGAGGCCCCGCTAACGATAGTAACCAAGGCGGTATTAGCCCATCTATATGTAAACCAGCCGGTGCTGCGTTAATTCTTGACTACGGCCCTGCCTCCAACATTCCCATCAATTCCCTACGCGGTATTAAGAGCCATAAAATAGTCTCGCCATTCACCAGTCCAGGGAAAGTGGATCTTAGTGTGGACGTTGATTTTACTGCTTTAGCAGAGGCAGCTCTCAATGCTAGCCCCGAGGTGGAAGTTTACGGCCCAACTGAGCAAGGAAGCTTTTTACAGTCATTGGGTATTGAAGAAAGAGCCGCCCAGTTGCTACGAACTGTCAAGGACCAATCGCAAAAAAATCAACTAGAGCTTGGATGGAAACGGCTAGTTAGCCGCAGCGGTGGTGGTATGGGTGGAATATATAAGGCCATGGCAATAGTTCCTGGAAGCGAGGGTAAAAGGAGACCTGTTGGCTTTGGAGGCCAGGTTGTAGTGTAAATTTATCAACAAGGGCGTCCAACTGTCCATATATGTAATAACGTACCACAAAATAGGGATGTACGCTTCGGCTCGAACAGGTGTCAAACGGGTAAGAGTATGAACCAAGGGATCAATATTCCTGCCAAATATCTTCCACGTACGCTTCAGTTAATTCGGGGTTCTTCCCAAATTTTTCTTGCCAGTTCACAAAGCCACCCTCAAGGACACAGATCTTCTGATTCACGGTTGCCTCGCCATCAATACCGTTGGTTGCTAAGCGCATTCTCGCATACTTCAGAGCTGACGTTGGGCCGCGTTGCTGGCTTAACGCGCAATAAAAGACAACTTGAGGTACATCTTTGAGCGTTCGAAGAAGCTCTGGGAGATGAAGCTCCAGCGAAGAACTAGATATCCACCTCGAGGAGATAATGTGGCCACCAACATGATCTAGGACAGCCCAGTGTTATTAATCTTACGCGATTAATCACAAGCAGCTGTATCGATCAGGAAAAACATACCAGAATCTCTGACATCTATAATCGCCAGTTGATGGTCAGCCACTGGGTTTTGTATTAGATCGGCCAGCTCGTCACGGGTGATCCGAGGCAATGATGCGATTGTGAGTAAAGACATAACTACCTATAGTTAGTTGCCCAGGTGTGTAGACGAGTAAGCTCCCCATCATCAACCAAACAACAAGTCAGTTCAGCTCGGGAATTTTCCAAGGTTTGATTTGAGGCACGGTCACGTGGCTTCTCCAATACAAAAAAAAATGAGAAACACCGTTTTGTGTTGTCAACGCAGCTCAAGCAACATGGAGTGAGTGCTATTGTTCATTACCGACCTTGCTCATCTTCCTTGGTGTGACAGCTGGCTACACTCTACATAATGAAGGTCTGGCGTGTGGCCAATGGCCTGAACCCCTCGAAGCTGTCTCTCACGTCTTTTCCACAATCCATTGCTCACACTTCATGCTCCTCCTCCCCGTCTCAACACGGCAGAATTGTATTGCCAACAAATACATTTCAATCCTCTACTCCCATAGCGAGGGCAATTACGACCACGGCCTCGAATCAAGATGTTCTCGCACCCAACAAACCCCCAAAGAAAACTGAACACACACCATCATCTGGAGAAACTGCCGATATAAGCGACCTTCTTCGCAATATTCGGCCTGGTGGATCGCAACATTTACGCTCGCAACCGGCTACTGGCCGACAGGCTGTCGCTTCAGAGTTCCGCAGTCTATTTGGCCCCAAGTCGGGATATTCCGAACAGGTCATGCGCAACGTTCGAAACGCAGTTTATTCTCCTTTGGACAGGAGCAAGTCTACGCTGCCAAAATTTCCCGGTCTGCGACTTAATCCATCCTTAGGTCGTACGGTTGCCGTTGATCCCAGAAAGGGGATCGAAGTTGCTTCTGCGATATCTTTGATGGAAAGCCAGTGTGCTAGGAACAAAATTCGCTCCGATGAGCGAGAGCAGAAATTTCACATTCGAAAGGGTCAAAAACGAAAGATACTGAAATCACAGAGGTGGAGAAAGCTATTCAAGAGTTCCTTCCAGGCCACCGTGGCTAGATGCATGGAACTGAAGCGGCAGGGCTGGTAGCAACTCTGCAATTTTCTTAGAACAGGTCGGCGGGTGGGTTTTACTATGATGTGGAAGGAAATCAATCTTCACCATTCTTGATTTCCGTATGCCCTTCGGGGAAGAACCTGTATATATACACCCCTTGCTACAAAATCTTGTATAATATCAGCATTTTCATCTGTCCAGCTTGCAAATTACCCCAAAGTTGGCTGCTCTACCTCAGACCACAAAACGGAACATATTGTAATCTTAATACCTGAGCGGCTGTAACTCTGTTCCTAGAAATGAAACAAAGCAACAAAACAACTAGTGCCAAAGAGTCCGCGGTAAGTTCAATTCAATCTTGTTTTCCATTGGGTAATACAGTGTATCCATTGGCAATCTGCGCACTATTTAGCCCATAGCCACCATACCCATTAACCTTCTGGCTTGCCGACGGCGCTCCTAGGATCGCGTTGGTCCGCCAAAGTCTCCCAAATAGCCCGTGCGTCGAAACAGCCGAATTGCCCAATAATCCATCACCACTCCAACTGCCAACCCTATTTTTCCCTTCGAATAGCCTATGCCACAAGAGGGCTAGAAGAGCCCCGACTCCACCAGCCACGATCAAGAGAAAGGCGCTGCTATCGTTCCACTTCCCGGTCTGCGGTCGGCGAATCAACAAAGATATATCACTATCCTCCGTCCAACCAACATTAAAAGTAAACGTCAAGGGTTCCCCCCGGACAACTTTGGTACCTTGACCAGGGGCCCATGGGTCATCCGGCAAGCTCAGAACGCCGGTTTCCATTTCAGATGCCACAGGAAACGAGTACGCAGAACCGGCAACGACTTGTCCACTTATTTGGTGTTTTGAAGGCTTTGAGGCAGGGGCCATGATGGCAGATGATCGATGTAAAATAACGTTTGTATTGGTCCATATATGCAAATGACTTAGTTGCAACGTTCCCTGGAGAGCAAAGGTTAAAGGAGTGAAAGCCTTTGTCGATGCTCCCAACTTCGGCTCATCATGGGTCTGAGCTTCAGCAGCCGCTGCAACATCTTGAGGAGTAGGAGGTATAACATGGCCAAAAGGGAGTGTGGAAATGCGACATGACAAAGGGACATCAGAATGAATGTAATATTCTAATAGGTGGTAGAGAGAGTCTGAGAGGCTATCAATGGTACATATTATCCTTTCCGATACGCCATAATGGAAAGTAAGTGGTTGGGCAGTTTCATTGCAGAGCGGGAATGGGATGTATTGCAAATTTCCCGCAACATCAGTGATCTAGTGTTAAAAATATCAGTATTCTATGGTGCTCAGTGCGGTTGTATCAGCTGTTGCATTAGGTGGTTGGTCGTACATGCTGTCCATCATCACTGCAAAATAATAGAATCCCCATTAGCTACTAGTTATGACTGCACAAAAGAAAGTGAAGTGAAATTGTGTTTGATGAAACCCCAGAACTAGAATGCAGGCTCACATTGATCTATTCAGACAGCTGAGTGGAAGACTATCCCCATGGTTGTACAAGTGCTGTGCGGGGTGGGATAGATAGGTTAACTGCGCACCATTTGACAATGAAATTATAATCCAAAAATAAGTGATCAGATTCAAAAGTGGTATTGTTCCCTTGGAATCCATTATGCTGTCAAATAATTGTGTATTGGTGAGATCTTCTCCCATGTAAAGTAGCTTAATTCATCATGCCAAGCTCAAGTACTAAGTAACTGCCCAAAGGGGATGATTAAACTAACTTTTAATAACTAATAATAATATTATGATTTGCCATAACTAACCTAGGTACTGTTGTCTCATTAACTACCTAGATATATTCTTTAGTTATAAGTAGACTTTATTTAACAGTAAGAGAACGAAATTCATGTATGAGAAACCAGGTGAAAACTAGTCAACTTACTAACTAGTTACGTGAAGTACGGCAATATGTAAAACTAGTTAACTAGAACAACAAGGATAGACTGATCATATAATTCCTATTTCATAAAAGAGCTACATTTAGCTCATAATTGGGGCGCTGTTGGGTGTATTAGGGAATCACCACTTGTTGCATCATCATCATACTACAGGAGGGAAGCTTTCTGCTTGAAGGCAGAAATCAATCCACTTGTTGAGGCATCATGGTCATTTCCAGCGCCTGGAGTTTCCAATTCTTTCTGAATTTTCTTCGCGAGAACCTTTCCAAGTTCAACACCCCACTGATCGAACGAGTTGACATTCCAGATCGCACCTTCGGTAAATGTAACGTGCTCGTAATACGCAATTAGGGCACCGAGAGTAGCAGGGGTAATCTTCTGGGCTAAAATGGACGTCGTTGGTCGATTACCCAGGAAAGTTTTGTGAGGGATTAGATTTTCTGGTGTGTTCTCTGCTTTGAGCTCCTCCGGTGTTTTCCCTACCATCAACGCTTCGGCTTGGGCAAGGAAATTAGACGCCAGCATGCGTTGATGCTTCCCACCCTCAACCAAGTTGTGGGATTGCGCGGCAAGGATAAAGTCAGTGGGTATAAGCTTTGTTCCTTGGTGTAGCAGCTGGTAGAAACTGTGCTGGGCGTTTGTTGCAGGTTCCCCAAATACGATGGGGCCAGTGGTGTATTTCACATATTCACCGTCACGGTTAACAGCTTTTCCGTTGCTTTCCATGGACAGTTGCTGCAAGTACGCTGGGAACCGGTGCAGGTACTGGTCAAATGGAGAAACCAGGTGTGTCTGGGCCCCAAAGAAATTACTGTACCAAACGCTCAGCAGGGCACCAATGACAGGAATATTTTGTTCCAATGGCGCCTCTTTGAAGTGACGATCCATGGCATGGGCGCCAGCTAAAAACTGATGAAAGTTGTCAAACCCGATGTAAAGAGCAATTGAGAGTCCAATGGCACTCCAGACAGAGTATCGGCCACCAACCCAGGACTCGAAGCCAAACATGTTGCGCTTGTCAATTCCGAACTTGGTAACTTCCTCCTCGTTGGTTGATAGAGCAACAAAGTGCTTGGCAATATGGGCCTGGTCCTTTACCGCCTGAAGGAACCAGTTCTTTGCTGTTTGGGCATTTGTGGTTGTCTCTGCTGTCGTGAAGGTCTTGGATGCAATTAGGAAGAGTGTGGTTTCAGGGTCAGATGCCCTCAATGCCTCTGCTATATGAGTACCATCGATATTGGAAACGAAATGGATATCAAAGCTTCGATCGGCGTAAGGCTTCAAAGCTTCGGTTACCATCACAGGTCCACTGACAAACACGTTGGAATTAGTAAGTATATGTTGGCGACTCGAGATGTGTGTGGTTAATGCCGAAACTCACAGGTCTGATCCGCCAATACCAATGTTGATGATAGTCTTTATTTTCTTTCCAGAATATCCTTTCCACTCTCCGCTTCTTACTTGTTCCGAAAACTCCTTCATATGGTCCAGTACGGCATTGACATCCCCCACCACACTTTTGCCATTAACCTCCATGGGCTGGTTGGTTACGTTGCGAAGGGCAACATGATACACAGCACGGTGTTCAGTGAAGTTGATCGGTTCCCCACGAAACATGTCATCACGCAATTTTTCAACGCCAACCTGCTTTGCGAGTTGCACTAGAAGTGGAAGAGTCTCGGTGGTAATGATATTTTTGGAGAAATCAAATAATGTTTCTGAGCCATCAGCGTCGTTCTTGAACGTACGGGAAAACTTCTCGAATCGCTGAGGGTCTTTTTGGAACTGATCTTTAACAGACAGGTCGCGGGCAACAGAGCGGTGATGCTCCTCTAAGGCCTTCCAGGCAGGAGCACTACTTGCTTGTCCGTAAGTAGACATGGTTGGGCAATAATATAACAAGTTAGAAAGAAGGGGAGAGTGCGGGAGAGTGATAAAGAGTTTTCCAGATGATTGCTTGGTGGAAATGGGAGAATCACCCAAGGAATTGGAGGGCTAAGCTGGATGGAAAATATCTCTTGATTTTTCAAGCTCGGACTAGGCGGGATGCCTCTTATTTATCACGTCAGCGATGCAAGGGAGGACGTAACGCTAAATACATAACTAGCTTTTTTCGATTGAATTGCTGCCCACGGGTTGGTGTGTTGGTGTTGGATGTTACCTCACAAGGAGGGGCAAAGGAAGCTTCATTATTCCTCCCCCCACCCACTTCAGTTCACTTTGCTTTTTCTGTTGGGATCTCGCTCTCGGGCAATATTAAGCTAAATAAATATCATGGCCAACAAACAATAAACGATAAACCCCACATTCCCAATTGGCAGAGTAATAGAGATTTAATTACATGCTGTATTCGAAGAAGGGCTATTAGTTAGTTAACGATTAGGTTTTGTCATACCCGTCCACTGGATCGCTGGTTGCCGCCTCTCCCCGCTCCACATCAATATTGCATCCCTAGCTCGAGGCTACAGATAGTTAGAGGTGTAACTAATACTCACTGACTTATCTGACTCCAAACGTGGTAGGCAGCTAGGGTCCATTCATCCAGCCCCCAACCGCAGAATTTAAGTCCTCAAACAAAGCTTTAGCTGTAGTTTTACACTCGCAACTTAAAATGTGCCAGGGTAATCCACCCGAATTGCCGCATGGGATAGATACCCGATCCATTTTGCTCTCCGCGGTGTCTCGTATTGTGAAAGCCGAGTTCAAGGAGCAAGGGACCTTACCTGTCAATCAATTAGTTAGTAGTTAGTTAATCCTTCAAGCATACCCCCTAGTTAACTAGTTATTTGATTAGTTAGTTAACCATCAATCGGGCGTACCGCGATAGTTATCTAAACTAAGTAGTAATTAATTATTGTGAAAGGTAAGTTCTTGGTCTTCTCCAAAGTATCATATCAGTTGTAACAAAGGGAGGCAGAAAGCAAAAAAAAAAGAAACTTGGAAGTTGAGAACAGCTCCAGAGTTCAACTCATAGAATCAGATAAGGTGCTGAAGGACCTTGTGTTTGGAGGTAGCAAGCCAGTGGCAAAGGCTGTAA
>JANTQB010000224.1:0-10684 GCA_032988175.1 Myotisia sp. PD_48
AGTGGTGCATTCGGTGGTGTGGTGCACAAGGTGGTGGATTACGTTAGTTAGTTAAGTACAGCTGATTTAAATTCTGTTATCACGTGAAGATTTTATCGATAAGAAAGTCCTGCCACATTCTATTTTGGGTTTAGCGGCTTAGGCAAGTCAGAAAATCCCAAAATGGGAAGAGAAAAAAAGGCGCGACAAGTTTGCAGCTGGTTGCTTGGGCATTTGTGAGAGCTGGTGATGGGCAGACATTCTACTAATTGAGTGTCTCTGTTACAATTTGTATCCAAGTTGTTAATGTGCTAGCCTATCTCTCTCTCCTTCAACTTAATACAAACTTCACTTTTATCCTCAAACTGATCAAAAATGGCGACAAATTCGATAAAGCTGTTAACTGGCAATAGCCATCCAGAGCTAGCACAGTTAGTTGCAGATCGGTATGCATAGCTTGTTTTATCCTTCTTCTTCTCATGCCTGTTGTCTTGCTAGTCTTGATCATCCATTCCATAGCAATCTATTCCTTTGCTTCTTATAAAACTTTGGACGTGTCCCCTCACTAATCTTTTTTTTTTCATTAGACTTGGAATTGAGTTAACCAAGATCATGGTCCTTCAATACTCTAACCAGGAGACCAGTGTAACTATTGGGGAGAGTGTCAGAGATGAAGATGGTAATTTCTATACTCCCTTGTGCATTGCAACAATACCTTGTCACTTGACGTTGAAGTTTCTTACATATTATTTGTGTATCCTGCTATATCTTCTGCAGAACTGATCTTCTATTTCTGCTTCTAGTCTTCATTCTTCAATCAACGAAACCCAATGATATAAATGATGGTTTAATGGAACTATTAATCATGATCAATGCCTGCAAGACTGCCTCGGCCCGACGAATCACAGCTGTCATCCCCAACTTCCCATATGCCAGACAGGACAAAAAGGACAAAAGCAGGGCCCCAATAACAGCAAAATTGATGGCCAACATGCTACAAACTGCTGGCTGCAACCATGTCATCACCATGGATCTCCATGCCAGTCAGATTCAAGGCTTCTTCAATGTCCCTGTGGACAATCTTTACGCCGAACCAAGCATGCTTCGATGGATTCGTCAAAACCTGGATGTTCCAAATTGTGTCATCGTCAGTCCGGATGCCGGTGGAGCGAAGAGGGCCACAGCGATTGCCGATAGACTTGATCTCCAATTCGCTCTGATCCACAAAGAACGCGCAAGGCCAAATGAAGTGTCTCGCATGGTCCTTGTGGGCAGTGTTAAGGATAAAATTGCCATCATTGTAGATGATATGGCGGACACGTGTGGAACACTAGTCAAAGCTGCTGATACTCTCATCAGCCATGGTGCTAAAGAGGTTGTTGCCATCGTTACACATGGTATCTTAAGTGGCAAGGCGATTCAAACTTTGAACAGTGGCAGTTTAGCCCGCATTGTGGTCACAAATACTGTTCCACATAAAGAGAAAAAGGAGCAGTGTGATCGATTGGAAACCATTGATATCAGCCCTGTTTTGGCTGAGGCATGCAGACGAACACACAATGGTGAATCTGTTAGCTTCTTATTTTCCCATGCTGTTTCTTGATGTCAGAAATCTTTTGATCTCAGACTTAACAAGATCTAGTTTCTTTGATTTCTATCCCTTCCCAAATCATGCAGCTTAGTTACCCTTTGTTGTGCATTAATCTGGTGCTGCCATTCCATAGTTCTTGTGGTTTTGTTTCTTTTCTTTTGTTTACCATGCCCACCAACTGACGAAGAAATGACAAAGAGTTTTATGTCCTACAGCTAGTTCCGGTTAGTACCCAGTGCTACTATTTTCTCTTGCCAAAAAAAAAAGGCCATGCCTCTGCTCCATATTTTCTGGAACAGGTTGTTTTCAAGTCTTTTTGCATCAGTTAGAAGATAAATATGAGCATGAGGTATGCTTACAAAACCAAGGAGTTTTTATGAAATATAGCTGGAACTTGTTGTACTTGAGGCCTTGGACAAGATTTCCTTCGGATACCCATGGCTAAAAAAAATGTACCCATTGACTCCCCAGTATAGTTAAAAACAATTATAGGAGAAAATTTGATATCAAAAGTCACCTCCCCTTCTCGAATACGTAACAAAGGAAAACAATTGTTCTTCATGTTGTATTATTCCTTTCATTACTCATCATCAAGGATCTTAAGATAGGTAACGAGTAGGCTTTCTGGTTTCACCTGTTATCGTATCCCATGCTTGACTATTTGATGTTTTTTTACTACTCCCACCGCAACCCCGATTAAAAGGTTTACTTTCGCATCGAGGAAGCTCTTCGCTTTCTAAGCTCATCACGCTTGACCTTCTCTTCGTGAACGCGGGCTGCGAGAAGCTTGGCATAATCGTTGCTAAAAGTTGGTCTGTTAGCAACATCTGAACCCACAAAAAAATTTGAATAATATTGGAACATACGCTTGCTCCTTAGCAGATTCAGCACGGCGGCGTTTAAGAGCAATACGGTGGCGTTTCCGTTGCAATCGTTGGGGAGTGATAAGTCGTTGGATCTTAGGAGCCTTGGTGTATTCTTTCTTTCCCTCTCCCTTAGGGGTAACAGTTCGACGAATAACAAACTTTCTGACATCATCCTTCTTGTCCAAGCCGAAGAACTTGCGAATGTTGGCGGCACGCTTGGGACCCAGTCGCTTTGGGTTGACGACATCGGTCAGGCCGGGAATATCACCCTCACCCTGCTTGACGATGCTGAGGGCTAGGACGGAAAGATCTTGTCCGGTGATGGCTAGACAAACGAACAGGGTCGGTTAGAATATCCTCCTTATAGCCGGAGAGTATTTCAGGCGATTGTTGGGGGGGTGTTTACCTCCGCGGACACTCTTTCTCTTGCGCTCTCCTGTTCGTTTAGCACGGTAGCAGCTGTATTCCAGAAAAGTCCGTATTAGCTACATATGGTCTTCATATCAAGGCGATAATCGCGAAGAAAATTATCCCATCGTTGGATTGGGGGAAACGTACCTGTGGCCCTCAGCGAGGAGGAGCTTGGTGCGTGTTGGCAAGAGGACTGGTGTGAAATGGGTATCGTAAGAAATTGATCCAACATAAATGCTGAGTTTGGTTTAATCATTTTGGCAATCGATATACATACCACCTTGCTTCATGGGGAAACCTATCATGGTTATTCAAGTTAGCGAATCAATTGATCGACAGAACTAGAATTTGGAACTCCCATACCCTGCTTGTCGTTACCACCAGTGATTTTGAACAAGTAACCCTTAAATTCATCGCCGAGAGAGTCACCAGGGATCTAACAAGAAGGAACAATCGTCAGCCAAACAGTATTCCCGTATCTCGTCTCAGGCTTTCCACAGAAATCCGCCACAGCTGTCTTATCTATATCAATCGGAACCCAACGCCAGGAAAGGCTGCATTCATAGGTTGGATAGAGATCGGCAGCGGCGGGTTGAAACAAATTTGCGGTTGAGTCTTACTTCAGCTCCCATCCTCTTCTCCATGAAGGGCCTGAGCTTGCGTTCTTCATCGATCTCAACTAATTTCTGCGACCCATTGGCCGGATACGATATATTGAGCTTCATCGCGACCAGATATGTCTCGCAGGAAAGACGGCGGGCCGAAGGGAGGAAGCGAGGAAGCGAAGCGGTTGTCGAGGGTTGAAGTTGTCGTGTCGAAATCCAACAACGATTTTGATACTTGAATTTTGGGTGGTTTGTTAGCGAACAATTCTGTGTGGGCTACTGACTAAGCTGAGGCTTGGCACCATCCAACTTTGGAAGTCAGGTGTCCCGGCGATATATTCCTCCCGTTCTGATATACTGGGAATCACGAGATCAGACTCAAATTACATGTATAACTAAATGAGTACTCTGTACCTAGGTAGGGTATGGGTCAATTCTACAAGCAGTGCATGGTCATTGACTACCTAGATAGATATTAATTGGATAAAGAAAATAGATGGATCTGATTACACTGTTACAGCAGGAATAGGTTGAGTTTTTTTTTAACAAGGCCTGTTAATAAAATGTAAATACTAAAAGTGATAAATTCAGCCCATGGCTACACTGGTTAATCATAGTGAAGGTCAGCCATATTTGTTCAATATCGTCTCAACCCCCTTGTCATGTAGCAATTGCTCATGCTCCTTCCTGAGCACTGCTGCATCATTTGCCTCAAACCAAAACGCCCAGGTACTTCTAGTATTGATTTCTGTGTTATCTCGACTGGATTGCATTCCCACGTGCTGAAGCTGTTGTGGCGTGAGGGCATATCGCATCAAATTGGTTTCAGTGGCATACTCTTCGATCATTGAATCAGTCTGGCCGTGTCCTCTTCCGCGAAGGTACTGGATGAGTCCATCTACTTGCTGTTGTGGAAACAACAATCCCTGTGTGCAGCAGCCGTATGAATTCATCTCCACAACGCCTCGAAAAGGGATCACGGACAGTTTCCCAGCCATATAAACCAGAGCCAGAAACCCAGGTACACAGATCAGACAGATGACGGCCACGGTGCATGAATCCTGATGGAAACTACGAGATCTTAGGCGACGGAAGCCCATAAGACACATGAAAGCACAAAACATCACGAATCCAAATATATGGGGCATATTCCTGTATGCGAAATCATCTGTCGTCCAACTGAGCGAGGTTTCAGTGTAAAAAAGGCGGAGATATATCCAAGGCTTGTTATATTTCGACGCATCCCCAAGGTCTACCAACGCCTTTAGTGTCTTTACCATCCAGCCTTCCGCCAGAATGATATCATCCTCAAAAATCAAGGTGTAAGGGGCGTTGATTGCCTGGCAGGTGTTCAAGGCATAGACATAGTCGCTAGAGACAAAGGGGGGTAATTCAAGTCAGAAGACCATGCTACGGAAAGGAAGGGGGTTATTACTCACAAAACTCCCTTTACGTAGAAATTTCGGGATTTTTCCACCTCTTGGATATTTTTAAATTGGGCATCAGGAATATCGTACGCGCTTGCAGTGTCTGCAAGTCTTTCCACCCATTTCTGTTTCCAACTCGGATGTTGTGCGGGGTCTGTGTCTGCGAACACGATGTTTAGATGGATGGCCTGTCTCTCCCGTGGATCCAGCCCTTCAAGCAGGGAACCAATAGAAGGCCCAAGGTAATCTGCAGAATTTCGTTTCACGGTCACGAAAGCGATACATATTGTGGGATTGTTGCCAGCTCGAACCGGGTTGGGGGAATCCGATGACGAATTATATAGTGAAAGAAAGCGCTGAGCCTCGCTCTCGCGAGAAGAGCTATATTTCAAATCATAGACGTGCCGGTCATCAAAAAAAGCCGAATGCGGATCTCTCCAAAATCGAAAGCGACAGTACTGGAACGCGAGTAGCCACAGGATAGCACCCCATAACAGCACCTTCACAGCACGAATCCGCAGTAAAAACAAAAGGGAGGGAATCGGAGAGCTAGGCCTCCGTCTCCACGAGCTCATATTAAATCCTAGGGACCCTCAATCGAACATTGTTCCGAATAACTTGCATTACACGCTATCTTGGTCTCGCGCTTGACTCAGGCCCTGAGGCCTAACGAACTAGTCCCTTTTGTGCAGGGATAAGATTGCGCTAGTTTATATGTGGGCCATCAAGAATACCCGCGGCATCACCATATCCGCTATCTTGCAAATAGCTTCCATCTGGTTTCCGCAAGATAGTATATTAATTATAGTCATTCAAGCAAGATTCCAAGTACCTAGTTCAAATATGACAAATCTGCCTCAGTAATTGGATTACTGAGATGAATCAACAAGTAACATACTCTTGTGGTATCGAGCTGTATCCTGCTAAGCTACCTAGAGGAACATCAATCAGCTTCTCTGTACCTACATAGGTAGCTACCTAGGTATATACCTAGATAGCTATTGCCTTCAGATCGCTCAGGTAAAGGCAGTGTCGATCCTAGCTCATGATGTCCAGTGGAATCCAAACTACGGAGTACAGATGTTAAAAAGTTAAAGCTATGCGTGATTTATTAGTAAAGTCGGTTACCAAAATTCGTTGGTAGTTTATGATTTCTTGGAGATGCAACAAATCAAAGCGCAAAAAGTATGGGCTGCTGTGCAACAGGTATGTAAGTACATTGTGATATTCAGCAGGGGAGTACCTAGCTAACATTTTGCATCTTATGGCCAGTTTTTATCCGTTTAGGAACCACTCAGCTGAGTCGTCTCCCATCGACTTAGCATTGGTTCATGGCTGGATTAAAACTATGACAATCACCACTCTATTTCCCACCCTCCCTCCGGAACTCGAAAGCCTAGACACTTGCCTAGCTCTTGAAGGAAGGATATCACCTGAATCGGCTATCCGATAATGTGAGGAAGGCTCAACAAAAAGCACGATATTTACAGTATTGTTTGGGACTTTGGACACAGGCACCTGTTGGACAGCGATGTAGAGCCTGCGAAGCAGTTCTTTGGTCAAACCACGGCTGGAATTCTTCTCTGCCCGAATAACCTTGCTAATTCATATCCTGGAGATGATATGAAGATCATGATTTACCCAGGTTACCTACCTTCCGTGTCAATAGCACCCACCACAAATACAGCCCGTCAGTACACTTTTCGATGAGTTGCTACCTAGGAACCTCTGTAGGCATGCGGCCCAGTGGGCAAAGGGCCTTCCTGTTTGTGGTGAAAATGAACACTTACCCGGAAGACCAAGTATGGGAATGGACAGCTCTAGGCGAACGGATATCTCGGAATCCCCAAGTATGGTATAAATGGAATGTACCGACTGGGAAAGCGTCGACCAGCCCTGCACTTCGACCAAGAAAATACGGCTTTCCTAGAGTGGTGAAACATGCACTGCATCGAAGAAGTATTTATCAAGTGCATTTTTCTTCATTTTGCTGTACTTTTGTTTCGGGCTCAAGGGGCTGTTTATTCTAGGTATTATCAATTGCTCCTTTCACTAACTGCAAAATGGCCCACAACCTATTTGCTGCCAATGTTTATGATGGCATCTCAAAAAAATGGCTGTCCAGTAAGTACCATTGCTTGATTTCATAGTTAACAATTTAAGTGCCACAGTACTGTAATGTACAAATCAAATATCCCACAATCATAAGGCTAATCAACCAGTAAACCAGTTCTACAATATATGTGATTTCAATCCCTTCAATTTTTATTCCTGTCAGCATGTTCATTATATTATTACGTCTTATTGAATGGGATTCCAAATGGAAGTTGTCTTTCAGAATTTTAGATCAAAACTTAGATTAGGTTGGTGAACAGTGTCTCTGGAACACCAACTCCAATAAATCTTCTCCAATCTTCACCTATTAAACAAAAAAGGATTTCTTCCAGGCTCTTTGTTAGAAGCAGCCATATGGCGGAGTGAGAAGTGTTTTGCAGCTGCTGTGGCACTTGCTTGTCTAATTAAATGTTCCTTGTCTGTTTTGTTCTCTGGTGATTTGGGCCATCTTAGTGGCTCTTCATTCTCACGCATCCTCTTAGTTCATCATGTCTTGAGTTAGATCCAATTAAACTAATGTTCAAAATCCTTGTTTGTTTCCGTTCGTTGTACGCCCAAAATAAGTGTCTTGTGCCCATTTGACTCCAACACATTGTTGCAAGCATATATGCTCATTGGACGTCTGAGACAAAAGAAAACCATGCGCATGTGGCCGCATTCAGTGAGCCTGGCAGACAAAGGAATTCCGAAACAATAGCTCACGTTTCTGCTCATTCTAGAGACTTTTTCTCGTCCTGAATGGTTTGTACGCTGTACTGCATCAGAGCTGCATCGGAAGCCTGCAAATTCCTGGCACTGATGTGTACCCGTACGCCCCTCCAAATGGAGCTTCAAGGACAAAGAAACCCCGGCGAGGCAAAATTGACAGAAGAATGCAAAAACATGTCAAGCTTCTTAAATAGCATACAACCTTTTTTATTTTTCGATATGGACTTAACAAAGGAAAATATATCCTTTTCTTGCCGTCTTATTTCCCTCCGCTGATTTCTTAGTTTTCTTCTTGCTTGCCTCTTGATGATGGCGACGACTGTTTGTTCCAGTCAAGATCTCGTCATGATAGCTGAGAACAAGAGATTTCATTACAAAATTACAAAGTCAATAGCCTTTCTTCCTCGCCTGTCGATACTCTATCTCAAGGACATCGATTTCTTCCATGTCTTACGATCGAGTTCTCCCCAGACCCTCAGCCCTTGGATATGACTATTCAGGACGAGATCTCCCAGCAACGCGGACCAGCACACTACTGGCTCACAAGATCATGACCGAGGATTTCCCACTGCCCACCGTGTCAACCGGAGACAATGATCGCCTACCGAATAGCAGCGGCTCATCCTTGGCGGGCGTACCGCCTTATATCCCACCGTATCTTGCAGCTCCCTCCTGCCATAGCCCCAACTATTTCCCATCATCTTCGTTACAAACCCGCTCCACACCGAGTGAGTTCGTGACTACTTTAGTCTCGCCCGTCCCTCGAAAACGGGTGGCCTCTATCCTTACATCGGAAGCGAGTCGGCAAGAACGTGCAACCTCGTCCAGTTCTTCAAAATCAAACTCATCGCGAGAGGCCAACTTGCAATTTTGTCTCTGTCAACCCGATCCAAAGATACCGCGACCAAGAAACGGTACGTTATCTTTCAGTTACCCTTTTTCTAATCCTTTTTCCTCCTTCTAATTTTTACTTAGCATTTATATTGTTCCGACAACATTACCAAGCATCAGTGGTTGCCCAACATCCCGGTTTAGCAAATCCTGAAATATCAAAGATAATTGGAGAGAGATGGAGATCACTCCCGAATGATGCAAAACAAGATTGGAAAAACCTCGCGGAGGTAAGTATTCCGGCTAATAATATATATACGCATTCGTCTGATAAATAACATTCTCATCTGATATTGCAGGAAGAAAAAGCCAGGCATCAACAACAATACCCGGATTACCGATATCAGCCACGCCGTTATGGGCGGAAGGGGAGTAGTAGCAATGCCACTGCATCTAATATCAGTAATAACCCGCCTGGGGCCTCAGTCTGCCATCGATGTGGCGGGCGTATTATCATGAATCCACCATCGACACCTTCAACGCCGTTCCCCCCTAACTTTGACGAGAAGACAGGCCTCCCTACACTCTCAGAATCTAATATGCTGCTTTCACGTAACCTACCAGGGCGCTGTTCACAAGATATTGAGAGGTTTCGCAGTCCGATCGACATTCCTCCAGGCATCGATTCGAGGCCAACAGTTCAAAATCAAACCCATGATGGGACTAAACGCCTACTCCCTAATTTTAAACGCCAGCGTTTCGACGGATATGCCGTGTATGGCTCAGTGAGACTAGATTCAGGTCCCGAAAAGTCATATTCCTCCTCGGCAATGCTAGAACAGTTTCACCCTACGTCATCGGCTTGTCATCTTAAATCGCTAATCCAGCCTCATAGAGGAGTAGCTTCCTCTCTTCCCCCAGACCCGAGTCTAATACTTCCTCCACTACAAACCATACCTCAGCCACAAAACATGCCAGGCAATGTTGAAGCCATGGTGATGACGATACCATTCATAAACAAAATTAAATTCCTTTCTCACATCTCCCCTCCGCTATCATCGAGCCTTACAAAACTTGATTTTAGGCCGACTGGTGCCATCGTGGCCATCGAAGGTCAAGACCGGAACTCAGTCAGATGTGTTTTAGACTATCTTAATTCAACTCTCTCGACTGATGACCGAAGACAGGTACAGACGTTTGAAGGGCCAGAACCAAGTCAACCTCCGTCTCCAACGATATCCGACTATACGCATGCCCCAAAAATAAATCACCTTGAAACAATTTCAATTTGGCACAAGATATCAAATAATATCATGGATTTTGTTAACAATAACTCCACACGCAATAAAAGGGCCTACGAAGACTTGAAATCCGGAATATCGCCTAAATCTATCATTCCAAAAACCAGAGATTTACGTATTAGCTCCCCAGACAGACTTTCTTCTGTTGAGGCTACATCCTCCATCAACTCTTCCACTTTCCTTTCCCGTATCGCTCTAGTCTCTCGATACCAGCTAACCACGGCAGATGTCCACTCCTGTGCAACACCTATCCATGATTCATATGCTCCGATTGACCATTGGCAGTGGATGGCATCACTATGGCGCGGATGTGTTGGGCCCGATCTCACAATATATATCCGAGATTGCGATCAACTTGAATTAAATTCTTATGGAGAGGGAAACCCTGTGGAGAATCGACTGAATGATGCTAGGACGCTTGTGGTCAGACGGCTTAGCAGCACAAAGGAAGAGATTGAGGAGAAAGCTCTCCGAAGAGTCGGGTTTGAAGTCGAGGAATATTTAAGACATTAACTATGCCTATGGAAACACCCCTTGGGTTTCAAGATAGGGAAGTGGTCCAGGTTTCAATGGTGAAAAAATTATACGTCTTCGTCCCCTCTATCGCGTCCTTCAATAGATTCGTACACAGCCAACTGTTTTGTTGTCCTTTCTCCTTTAAACTAATTTTTAATATCTTATCAGTGTCATCATATACATTCTTATTTCCTAGCAACTTCTCTCTATCCGTATGTCTGTTGTTGTGTCTTGCTTTCTAGAATACCTTTCGGCTGTATTAGTTATTTCCCATGTAACTAACGTAATCCATCACCTTCCGGAACAGATCACCTACCGGAACACTCGATTTTAC
>JANTQB010000225.1:0-10412 GCA_032988175.1 Myotisia sp. PD_48
GAAGCCAGTCTCATCAAAATTGTAGATATCCTGCTCAGTAATCCCATATTTTGCAGTTGTATTCTTTACCAATGCAAACCAGCCTTGTATAATCTTTCGATCTTCACAAAGAGCCCGTTGATAATCATATTTACGTGTAAATTTGCTCTTTAAATCAGGGTGGCGCTTAACAAATTTGTAGACCCAATTCTTTCCAACTGTAGAGCCAGTAGGTAGGAGAATATTTGCCATTTCTTGTACACTTATAATTCGGGGAGGTTGACCTCGTTTATCCATTGAAATTATCCATTGAACTAGAGATTCTTCCATTGTAGGAGTCAGTTTTCGATTTTTTAATTGAATATTTGGTCGTGTAGATCCTCCATGTATCCGATCGCGTAGGGTAGAATATGGGACGTCAAATAGCTTAGCAGCAGCTTTTATACTAGTAATTTGATCACTTTTATACGCGTTAATAGCAAATAAAAGCCTCTCTTCTTTAGTAGGGGAATTCATAATAGAGATGGTTGGTAAAACTGACTATTTAATAAAAGACGCGTTGATTATTCAAAAGCGAGCGGGTTGGGGGTGCGAGCGGTTGGGGGGTGGATTACGTTAGTTAACGAGGTGTGTTGGATCACGTGATAGCTGCCTTAAACTCGTTTGGCTTGTATCAACCTAGCCTCAGAAAATTGCTATTTACCAGCCCAACCTTGCCACTGATTCAGGCAGACCAGAAGAGGTTGTTGACCACACAACTAACCGCGTCTCCTTCATATACTCTATATCCTCTCCCTTTCACTTCACTTGTAATTCGATCACTTTTTCTTTTCGAATAGCCGTTATTTCCACGCGCCTTAGTTCTGCGCGCCGTTCGCGCTCATTTTTTTCCAGCTCCCATCGAGGAACATAAGGTCCTCGCGTCAAAAGCCCTATTTTATGGCGTAGTTGCCAATTGTTCCTTATTTGTTTTTGTCAGACTTGTAATCGTGCTAAATACAATGGCGGGGTTTGGATCCAACTCGTTTGGAGGCTTCGGATCCAACAATCCGCAACAAAATCCTGGCTTCGGCTCAACAGGCTTTGGGAACGCTCCGTCTGGCACTGGTATGATGAACCTCCTACTCTCTATCTCACACGTCTTTCATGCACCCTAGTGGCAAGAAGCCCTTTCTGCTCATGCTTTTGTTAACCATGTTTTTTTTAGGCTTTGGGTCAACAGCTTCCCCTTTTGGGAACACTTCAAACACAGGTAATACTTCAAATGCAGGCGGTGCTTTCGCAGCTGGGTCGGGTGGCTTTGGAACTGGAGGAGGTATGTTTCATCTGCGTCATGTATTTCTTTGACAGAGATCTCATTTTCTCATTTTCATACTAAAATGATTTGGTTCTATCAACAGGATTTGGTGCTACTACGGCCCAACCAAACCCAATCTTTGGCGGCCAAAGCAGGGGCTTTGGCACGACACCTACGTCTAGTAGCACTGGTACATTTGGGACAAACACGCAGAACACTGCCTTCGCTGCACCAAGTTTCGGGACTAGTGGAGGATTCGGATCCAGTCCCGCAGCCGGTAGTAGTGTATTTGGAACAAAACCTACTGGTTTCGGAACAAGTGGCCAGGGGGGTAGCGTTTTTGGTGGTTCTACTGCTCCCGCCACCGCAGGCACGGGTTTCGGTACTACCCCCAGCACAGGATTCGGGACAAGTGGTGCGGCTACTGGTGGACTTGCCCCTGCTGAAGGGACTGCCAACCCAGTATTCAGTGCCCATGTAGACAAAGACTCGCCTGGATCAACTACCACCAACCATTATCAAAGCATATGTTTCATGCAACCTTATCAGAAATATTCTTTCGAGGTAAGGATAATATCAACATTCATTTGAGTATTTGACGACGAAATCCTCTAATTTAAACATAGGAACTACGGGTGGCAGATTACAACCACGGTAGAAGGTACGGCAATGCTAGTGGACAGGCTGGCGCCTTCGGATCCTTCTCTGGGTTCGGCCAGGGAGCAAGTAATTTCGGTGCAGCAACTACGAGCTCTCCATTCGGTGCCACTACATCGGCCCCATCTGCTTTCGGCAGTCAAACTCAAACGTCCGGTTTCGGTTCTACCGCTGCTACAAATCCATTATTCGGTGCCGCCAAACCGAGCCCTGGCTTATTTGGGCAGACAAGCAATGCCACTCAACCAAGCGGATTTGGTACAGCTGGGTCTACAGGAGGGTTCGGTTCTAGCACAGGAAGCACATTTGGAAGCAACCCACAGGGTGGGTTATTCGGCAATTCCCAACAAAAGTCTCCCTTTGGATCCACACCAGGGCTCAGCACAGGCTTCGGGGGTCAGGCAGCCTCAAGCGGCGCAACTGCATTTGGCGGAACGGCCTCGACTACAACTACTACCCCATTCGGAACTCAGCCGCAGGCTGGGGGAACCAGCGGTTTCGGGCCGTTTGGGCAGCAAAATCAAACTCAAAACAAGTCTCCGTTTAGCACGTTTGGCCAGAGCCAGCAGCAGCAGGCGCAGCAGCAACCTCCAGGAGGTGCGCTTTTTGGAGGTACCGGATCCGCGGGACCTAGTTCTCTATTTGGGTCCAATAGTCAACAAGGGACATCACTTTTCGGTCAGCAATCCAATCCATCCAATAATCTCTTCGGATTAGGGGCCCAACAAAACCAGCAACAACAAGCGCAGAAGCCAGGAGGTCTGTTTTCCGGACTTGGAACGAATACATCTGGAACTGGAACAAGTGGGTTTGGAGGGCTAGGTACTCAAGCTACACAACCAGGCGGATCCTTATTCGGTAATCAGCAACAAAAGCCAGGTGCTATGTTTGGGCCGTCTTCTAGCCAGGGTACTGGACTTTTTAACCAAAGTGCCGCGCCCTCAACTGGGGGTTCTCTTTTCAGTCCCGCAAGCGCCAATCAAGGAGCTCAACAAGGCAGTGGCTTAGGGCTTGGTGCTAACAACTTATTCGGCCAATCACAGCAGCAGCAGCAACCCCAGGCCACTGGATTTCAAGCATCTCTGCTTGATGGCAATCCTTATGGAAGTCAATCAATTTTCTCGGGCTTACCACCTCCCAATACCCCATCCCCTGGGCCTTTGGCCACTCCACTTTCTGCTAGTATCAAACAGAAGCAACGGACGCCATTGCCAATGTATAAAATATCACCAAATGCAGCCAACAGGTTGGTAACTCCACCAACACGTCAAGGGTACGGATTCACCTATTCTACTTATGGTACTCCTGCGAGCATTGCCACTACACCCACCAGTGGCAACATTCTTGGCGGAAGTTTGAGAGGGGGCAGTTTGGGCCGGAGTTTTGGCAAGAGCCAATCTACTAGCAATCTTCGAAAAACGTGGGATCCTGAGAGGGATAGTATATTGTCCCCTGGGGCATTTTCTACTGGAAGCTCCCGATCCTCTGGTTCAAGCCTTAAACGGTTAACTATTGATCGGAGTCTTCGTACTGATCTCTTTTCTCGCTCCCCTAAATCTTCAACTTTAATGAGCGGCGAGGAAAGTATCTCATCCAGCAAACTGAAAAAAAAGGTGAGCTTTGATGATACAGCTACGCCACATGACTTGGAAATTGCTGTCAATGGAGCTGTCGTTCGCGTGGAAACGGAGAGCGCAGCTCCCACCCCAGAAGAATTAGGGTTCTTACGATCTGCTCGTAAACAGGCTTTGTTTGATAGAAATGGGGTTGTGTCAATCTCTCAACGGGCGAATGGGACGGAAAATGATCCATCTACACCTGCCTTAGATGTTCTTCAGCCGGAACAAGTTCGTGGAAAGGAGCTCACTCCGGTTCCCGAGCACGGTCAACATGGCGAACCTGCTACACCCCAGCCAAAACTTGTTACTGTTCCCAGCGGAGACCCAAAGCCTGGTGAATTTTGGATGAAGCCATCACGTGCCGAAATAACCAAAATGACTCGGGAGCAAAAGAAACAAGTTGCCGGATTTACGGTCGGTAGAGTGGATTGTGGATGTGTTACTTTTGATAGGCCAGTAGACCTTTCGGCTATTAATCTGGATGACATATTTGATAAACTGGTTAAAATTTCCATTCGATCGATTACTGTCTATCCGGACCAGTCCACTAAACCTCCTATGGGTAAAGGTTTAAACGTGCCGTCAACGTTAAGAATCGAGAATTCCTGGCCAAGGGGAAAGGACAGAAGAAGCCCATCTCCGCTAACCTCAGGTCCCACATTCGATAAGCATATCGAACGGCTCAAACAAGTCAGAAACACGGAGTTTATTGATTACGAGAAAGAGACTGGAACGTGGGTGTTTACTGTTCCTCATTATACGACATATGGGTTTGATTACGATGACAATGAAGGTGAGAGCTTGGATCCAAGTTTGTCGAGTGCTCTTCATACCTCTGCCACACCAATTCATCAAACCCCAACACAATCATCTATGCTACATGCCTTTGATGCAGGCATGAGCGTGGATAGCTCGTTATTCGGTGATTCCACCACTGGAATTGAAGATGATACTTTCGAATTCAAGAAACGGAAAGTGGTTCCCGGGGCTTTTATGAACCAGGACTCACAATTGCGAAACGATTTAGGCTTCGAAGAGGAAGATGGCCGCAATTCTTTTTTAGATGAAGGCTCCACGGGTTCATTTTCGAACAACAGCGAACTGCATGACGACCAAGACTCCGCTGCCTCAGAATTTGAATCAAACCGGGATGAAGAAATGGATATGGCTGGTTCATTCCCTCTTCCTAACCAAACCGTGGAGCTTATACCCACCATAGATCCCTACAGCAAAGGCCAAAACTTCCTTAAATCAATGGCCAAATCCAATAGCCCCATCAACAACGAACTAAACGTGAGTGGCAATTGGGCCCAGCAGTTACAGCGAACGATTAGCCCAAGGAAGCAAGACCGCCACGCGTTGCGGGACATTCAGGATCAGATTTTTCTAGATAAAAGCCGAGAAAACACGCCAACGGTCGGCAACAAGAAGACGATGCAAATGCAACCACCCCAATTTACATCGAGCATTGATCTTATGAATTCGCTATTTGGGCAGCCACGGCAACGAGGAGCATCGACATCGAAAGTGCCTGTGACCGAATCTCGAAGTGGTTTAGAGGTTTGACTCCCAAGTTTTTCCCTCTTGAATATTTACTTTATTTCGTTATATTTTTCTGCATGTCGAGATGTCGAGAATGTATCTAAATTTTCTGTTTATCTTGTCGGCGCATCAATGAAAATGAAGATTTGAATCATGCTAAGATTGTTCTTAGTGGCCTTACCCTAGAAACACCAAAACTTTTGCCGGCAAACCTGGCGAAATGTCAGAGTCTGATGTCATGTTTCATCATTCTATTAAACCTAGATGGGGTCCGCTTGACGAGCTTATCCTCGCCGGTATTGAATCCCCTATATCCGAAGGTGGTCTTGAAGCATCCACTGCACCACGCAAGTCATCAATTGTCATACAAAAGCTTGATAAAACGGCTATTGAGGTTTGTTTCTGTTGCTTGCGATCCTTTCTAGCATGTTAGCTCTACCAAATGTACTGTTACTTACCTTCTTTCATGCCCTAGTCACTTAACTTGTTACAGCTGCAAAGAGCTCAGACCGCTATTATCTTCGTTGACAACACGCCCTTGGCCCGATTGGCCGAACCTAATTTTGCTTCTTTAGCACAAAGCGGTACTGACAATGCACAAACCGCAGTCACGGAGCGGTGGATCTGGCATTTGGCGGATATTCTCTTTAATAATGATCTACAGGATGACATATCCGATGGAGTTCCGTTAGAACATCGAAGTCTGTATCAACATCGTATCAAGAAAGATCGACTCACGAGACTCTGGGAAGCGATCATATGTCACTCCCACCCTAGTTCAAAAATTGCAAAAACCCCAGAGGAGCGTGCATTCCTGTCTCTTTGCTTTCATCGAGTTGAAGATGCTTGCAAAATACTGACAGAAAGTGGAAACCCACATCTTGCAACACTAGTTTCCCAGATTGGTCGTGACCATACCACCAAGGCTGCAATGCGAGGTCAAATTGACTCGTGGCTTCAGGCCAACATTGCCTCGGAAATGAACGAGCCTATTCGAGCGATATATGAGCTTCTTGCTGGCAATTGCCTTCGAAGCGAAGGAAAGCCCACTGGGCCACCTGAAGACAGGGTTTCAACGTTTAATCTATCCTCTCGTTTTGACCTCGACTGGGTCCAAGCATTTGGTCTTCGCTTGTGGTATGGTATCTCCGACGACGATCCGCTTGAAGCTGCGGTGAGTTTGTTTCATCACGACATTTCGCACAGGGGCGAACCTGAACTCCCTCTCTCCGTGAATGTCAAACACCTGAATGGGCAAGACCCTGTTGGCCAGGAGTCTCCTCTTTGGGTACTGTTAAAAGCATACACGCTTTCAGTAAGCAATGGGAGCCATCCCGAGATTGCCCCTATACCACTCCCAGAAGCCATACTGCCAACTGCAGTTTGCGGGCATCAATTACATCATCGCCTCACATTTCAGCTGTTCCATCATTTATCCAAATTACCCGGAAAACAGGAGGCGTTCCATATTAACACAATGCGCGCGGATCAACTGGCATGGGACTTCGCATGGGAACTTACTACCCTTGAACAATATGCGCCTGCTTGCTTTGTTCTTCTACACCTATCCCAGCCCAAACATCGCGAACGGAGCGTAAAAGAAATTCTCTCTCGGTTTGCCCCCTATATACCAGAAGCCAATAATTTAGACGGAACTCCCAACCCTCTGTGGCAATACCTTGTCCTTGACCTGGAATTACCGCCCGCGTGGATTTGGGTTCCGAAAGCCTTATATGCCCGAAATTCAGGTGATATTGTTAGCGAGGTTGACTATCTCATACGTGGCAAGCATTGGAATGAAGCTCATGAGACTTTCTATCGAGTTGTGGCCCCCAAGATGCTGATCGAAAGAGACTATGATACTCTATCCTCTTTACTTGATGGGTTTGGTGAAAATCCTGATAGAAAGGTTAGGGGTTGGGCTGATGGAGGCGCTATCTACCAGGACTTTCTACGGCTAGTTAATGCGAAAGGTGGATGGAGGGATTCGGCACAATTAAAACGGCTACTAAAAGCCCTCTCAAACCATGGAAATAAGGTCGAAAATGCCCTGTCGTCAAGCCTATCTGAAAAGATAGCTTTCAGGGAAATGAGTCGGATGGTTGCTGGATGGGTTACACGGGATGTTGGTAACGTAAGTTGTTCAATAAACATCTTTTCCTGGCCAGTGTGTAGGATTTGATTACTGATGTGTCGCAACAGAATATCGAATCGTTCACTGTTCTTAATCTTCCGTTGACCCACGATTCGAGAATTATTCATACCGCGGAAATTAGCAGACGATACTACAAGTCAATCATGGCTGGTGGAACTGGATAATCTTTGTACGAGAGAAAATGTTTTTGAAATTCTGGCGCCTTGTTTTGTCCTTTTCTCAGCCATTGGCCACTTAATAAATTATTTTCACTTGCGATGAGTGGCCTAACATTTTTTTGCTGCCAGTTCTGTGGCAACTTCCTTTTAATATCCTTTAGTTATAACTAGAACTTAGAATATGACATCACCACTGCCCTATCCAACTGACTCGTGAGTGTCCAATTACAATAAACAGCAGTAATTGTATAGACCAATAATAACCAGTTAACCAAGTTAAATATACATTTTTATACAAATATAGTAAAATAAATAGACATATGGGGAGATGAATTTTTAGCATCTCCTAAACTAAGTAAGAAACCTTGGTTGTGCATCTAAAAATAATTAATTTTTCATACATCAAGTCGAGGATTGCTGATATGATCACTCCAGGGTGGGTTGCACACATCGGGAATGAGCAATGACATGGGTACAGGTCGCGTCCCTTAGATGGTGACAACTCGACCTCAGGAAAGATGAAGGGGACCTGAAAATATTGGGAAACAAAACTGGAACTAAAACAATGAATAGTGTGAACTAGTAATTGTGGTGGGCATGTAATAACGGGCTAGAATTATGCACAATATACAGGGCTCCGGAGAGCATTGCGAGATGGTAAATCCACGAGTTTTATATCGATTAGAGAAACGAAGTCCCTTGTTTTTCGCCCAAGCCTCGTTTCCCAGGATTCTTCTCTTTTCTTTATTTTTTCACAACATAAGTAGCAAAAACGTTGCAGGATTCAATTCTCTGATTCCAGCTAGATCAGCAGATATTATTGGCCAGGAGAAATCAATTTGCCTTGGGCACGGGTGTTTGGCTCCCAACCGCCAGCGTAGGCTTGTTTTCCGTCGTGTAATTCAGCGTATCGTCGAATTCGTTCTTCAAGCTCTGGTCGGAAATGGCGAATCAACCCTTGAATAGGCCATGCGAAGGCTTCTCCCAATGCACATATCGTGTGGCCTTCCACTTGTTTCGTTAGCTCTTGAAGCATGTCAATCTCACGCTCACGTGCTTCCCCGCGTTCAAGCCGTTGCATCATTTGCATCGTCCATTTGCTCCCTTCACGGCACGGCGTGCACTGGCCACAACTTTCGTGCCTATAAAACGCCGATAGGCGAGAGATTGCGCGAACGACATCGGTAGATTTGTCCATTACGATGACGGCAGCGGTTCCCAACCCGGATTGTGAATCTTTTAGCGCGTCGAAATCCATGAGCTGATCGTCACAGACGTGTTTAGGCAGAATCGGTGTAGACGAGCCTCCTGGAATGACAGCAAGAAGATTATCCCAACCTCCGCGTACACCACCACAATGGCGATCAATCAGTTCACGGAGCGGAATTGACATTTCTTCCTCGACAGTACATGGGTTGTTAACATGCCCTGAAATGCAGAACAATTTGGTTCCTTGATTTCTTTCACGGCCAAATGAAGCAAACCAACTGCCACCACGACGACAAATAGTTGGCGCAACAGCAACTGTTTCGACGTTTGTGACAGTACTAGGGCAGCCGAATAAGCCCACCGCAGCCGGGAAAGGTGGCTTTAAGCGGGGTTTCCCTGCCTTTCCTTCGATCGATTCGATGAGCGCCGTTTCTTCACCGCAGATGTATGCGCCCATTCCCCGATGCAAAAATACATCGAAGTCATAACCAGAGCCACAAGCATTTTTACCAATCAAACCGGCACCATAGGCTTCGTTGATAGCTTGCTGAAGAATCGTTGCCTCCTCGTAGAATTCACCTCGAATGTAAATATATGCAGCTGTGGCATTCATAGCACGTCCAGAAATTAGACAGCCCTCGATGAGCTTGTGAGGGTCCTTGCGCATGATTTCGCGATCTTTGCATGTTCCAGGTTCGCCTTCGTCCGCGTTTACCACGAGATACCGAGGTTTGTCATCCTTATCCCAATCTTTGAAGTTCATAAAAGACTATACGTATCAGAGCAAATCAGTTAGCCGGCTAGTCGCGATAAAGATTTTAAATAGAATGACCCAGAACAGATAGAGAAAAGCCGCAATAAAAATGCCTAGCGGTCATCTGCTGAACGACAAGGTGTTTTGAACATACCCATTTAAGACCTGAGGGAAAACCAGCACCTCCTCTGCCCCTAAGTCCGGATGCTTTCACTTCGGAGATAATCTATGATTATTAAACCAACAGTATTAGAACACGAATATCCAACCATTATTTAGCGGTTGACTCAAGTAGACACCAGCAGGAATGGGCATGCAGGGAGAAAAAAAGAAGGATAAAAGCCGACAAAGAAATGACCACACAATGCTGCGACTTAGATAGATGCATACCCAATCATGGCCTTTCAATATAATCTCTTTTGTCTTGTACCAGTCTCCACACTTCATGGCATGTTTTAAGTCAGGAGGATGTCGCCCATATAAATTTTGAAATATTCTATCTTGGTCTTTCAAACCGCCATAAGATCGGGGTAGCGGCGTTGCAGCAGCATCTTGAACAGTAGCAAAATTTCTTTGCTGGCTGGTGAAGTATGTAGTAGCTTGGGAATGCTGCGGTAGCGGTCGCAATGGCAGAGGAGACTCTATGTCAGTATGACAGAAAGCCGAGCCAGATGATGTGAGCAAGCGAGGTGTTAAGGAAGCGGAGGATAGCGATCGGGAGGATAGGTACGGTAAAGATATGGCAGAGGGGGCCGTAGCCACCTTAGATATGATGCTCGGCATATTTGCTATCTCTTCTCCGCGCCAACTGAGCCCAATGGTTGGAGATGCCGGGTTGGATGCACAAACTGGCTGTAACAGGCAGCTGTGAGGTTTTGGGAGGTTCTATTTCGGATTGTTGTGATTGGCCAGGATTGCCCAGGGTCACGTGGTACACCCAGGATTTCGATGCCGCCTTTAACTAACGTAATCCACCCCCAACCGGATCACCCCCAACCGGATCACTATTTTCAATTCAACGCGTCTCCTAATAAATAATTAA
>JANTQB010000023.1:0-21988 GCA_032988175.1 Myotisia sp. PD_48
TTCTGTCTAGATACTAATCCCCAGCACCACGTAGAGGTGCCTGCCCATGCTGGGGTTACCTGTCAGGAAAGATGTCAGTATGATGACAAAGCCAGTCACGTGAGATATAGGTCTGGGTCAGGTAGGAGGACCTATGCCAGGTTGGATTGTCTGCTTCCGGCTCCTAACTGATGGACAAAATATACTCTGAACCTGCCCCAAAAGGTCAACCTTAGGAACTTAGGTTCTTAAGAGTCATATACATAATAGAGAGACACATATATATATCTTACCTTATACCCTCCCCTCTCTCTTGCAATCTCTCCTTCTTCCCCTCCCTCCATGCATCCCCGCCTGAGCACTCTTATGTTCATGCTTTACCCGCTCTGAGGGATTATATATATATACCCCCTGTTCCTGATGCCGGTGCCACAAGTCTCGTTGCACACATGGCAGATTTACCTTCGCGAACCAGGATCGTGCCGATTATGGCTTCAGGCTCGCCTGTTTCACGGCACAATGGCCGTAAGTCACGGCACGGGAGGGTGAGAGACCAGACACTGGATAACCAGGTGCTGCAGATCCAGTGTTTGGAGGAATTAAGGCTGTATGCCTCGCCGATCACTGGGGATGGTATGATTGCTTCCTCACCCTCACTACTTTTTTTTTAAAAAATTTAAAAAAAGTGTATGTTCTAACCGTTCATGACTAGGCAACTGCCTCTTCTACTCTCTGTCGGATCAACTATATGGCTCCACGGATCGACATGAAGAGATCCGCGCCAGGTTGGTCGACCACATCCGCACCAATCCGGACTACTTTATGCAGTTCGTCACGGATGTGGGAGGGGAGAGGCGCACCCCGCGGCGAGCGGCCGCAGCACAGGCCAAACGGTCGTCCCACGTTGGTCGAATCGCGACCAAGGACGGCCAGCGGGCCAAATTTGAAGAGATGCTGTCCGACATGGGCAAGACTGGCTTCTGGGGTGGCTCGGTGGAGATTCAGGCCTTCTGTCAGGCATACGAGAAGATCGTCTTTGTGTATGCCGATGGAGCCATCCATCGCTTCACCAGCCACCTCGCGACTTCCAGTCCAGCGACGGAGGCTGTACACCTGGCCTATCACGTGAGTTATTCTATCTACTACTAGTTACTATCATTACTATCCAGGTTTGGGGCTATTTACTGACTCTCTATATTCAAGTCCTTCGAACACTACTCCTCAGTTCGAAGAAACGACGGGCCACACACCGGGTTGCCCGGGCTCACAGAATTCGAGCCCGAACTTCGGCAGGCGTCGGATGGTGCGAAAGCGCCTTCTATACCAGACAGCACGACGCCTGCGCCTTCTCTCGTCGTGGGTTCGCTGACCCTACCGGAGCCCTGGAAGATCAGCACAATCGCCGAAGCTCTTCCAGGGTTTAGCCGTGATGCCATCGTGGCCATGCTTACGCAGTGCCGCGGTGACATTAACAACGCTTTTGCCCGGCTCCTAGACGAGGACGTCCCCTCGTCTGAATCCTCGGCGAATTCCTCGATTCCGGCCACTCAACCCTCGATCAATGGGAGGATGGCGCCCAGAGCCGGTCTGGGCTCCTCCTCTCGGTCATCGTCACGTCACAGTTCGGCCAGCAAACGATCTGCTGACCTCAGTGACGATGACGACGAAGGTGGGAGTATTCGACCTCCCATCCGACGTCGACGTGGCCGGGATTGTAAACGGCGGATCCTCCAAGATATAACGCTTGGGATCTCAGTTCGAGGAGAGGCCGAAAGTGATGTCGTTTCGATCCGTCTGAGGGTCAGTCCCGATGCGATCGCAGAGCAAGCGGCAGATGCCACCGGGCCTTCGGCCTGCGAGAGAGGAGTCCCTGTGACAAACAACACCGAGTCACATGCGGGCGATGAAGAGCTCGCGTCATCCACCAAGGAGGAGGACAAGGGGGATGAGAGTGAGGATACGCTGTCCTCAAGCTGCCACGAAGAAGCCTCAGCCACTGCTAGCAATGCCAGTGATAGCGACTTTGAGGACAACTTTGATGGCAGCTAAGCTTTCCTCCAGGACGCCTCCTCCCTAAATAAGGTCCGTGCTCGTGTCATGGTGCCTGTCCAGAGTGGATGATGGTGGACTGACTGTCGGGAGTGGAAGGCCGGGTGTGAACTTGCTGGGTTCTTTCTTTGTTTTTTTTCCCATTTTTTATTTTGTTCTTTTTGGTTGTTTTCTAGATATTAGCGATTGAGCATTGGAGTCTGGATGGAAACACAGCATGCATTGAGGTCCTGGATATGGGCCTGTGTGGGAAAAGCATGATGACAAGTCATTTGCATGGAGTTTTGGCTTTCTGAACAATAGATGTTAGTCTACATAATTTTTTTTTTCGGGTGCTTTTTGGATGCACTTTTTTTATACTACTTTTAGTCAGATCATCAATTGGATCCTGAGTCATTTATTCATTCAATCATCTGTTTGATCTTGGAAAACAAGACTTGTTTAAATTCCTGTATCCCAAATGGGGTCTATCTAATCTCTCCAAGGCTGCAGCCAAGGGAGAGGAGGTGAGGCATAAAGTACAGAACACTAGGCCATTTTACCAGCCAGAGAAAAACATGATTACAGCGAATTATGTCAAATTAGCTGTAGCAACCACGGGTTAATTTGATTTAAAGATAATCCAAGCAGAAAAAAAAATCATTTGAACTCCTTGATGCTCTTTTCAATTGCTGGAGGATTGGCGCCAACCACCTCGTCGACTTTATTTCCGTTCTTGAAAAATGCGAAGGTAGGCATGGCTCTGACACCTAGTTCCTGGGCAACATCGGGAACTGCGTCAACATCGATCTTGTAGAAGTTGACTTCTGTGTATTGTTCGCTGAGTTTCTCAAGCACTGGGGCAATGGCTTTGCAGGGTGGGCACCATTCGGCGAAGGAGTCAATGACCTTCAAGACGCCATCTTGCTTTTCGAGGACAAGCTCCTTGTATTCAGCAAGGCTAAGTTTCGATATAATTAGCAATTGAACAAAGAGACATTAATCTAGGAATTGGATGGGTGGGGGGTTGGTGGTTGACGAGGAAGGGGGGTGAAGTAGAGTAGTTAGTTACCTGTTGATCTTGTTAACAACCATGTTGGCGCTAGTTGATTGGAATAACGATGCAGCGTAAGAGCTGAATGGTCTTCTTGTATTGAGGAGTGGGGATGTTGTTGGTGATAGCGAAGAGGTGGATGTGGATGTGATGGTGGTGATGGTGGAAGAGGAGCAGGAGGAGGAGGAGAGGAGGAGGGGTGGGTTTAAATAACCAGATGAGAGCGAGGGGAGTGAACGAGCGAGGGCGTGGACGGCGCGGCGGGGCAGGGATCGGGATGACGTTGTTGCGAGCATTTTCTTTTCTTTCAACCTCGTTCGATTACAGTTATTAATTCTTAGTCAGAGAGAAGGTTGTTTTTCTAGTCGCAGCTTCGTTATGTTATGTTGCACACGGAGGAATTTGAAAGAAAACAGATTGACAATTGGACCTTTTTTCCCTTTTTTTTTTCTTGAAATTCTTCGGCCAAAATTAATTAGTTTCGTTCCGCGTCAAGCATTATTAATAATGGTAATGGCGATACGCCACTGGTACGCGTCGTACGACCTGGCCACTCACCAACTATTAGTAATATAACCGTCATATTACCCTGTTATTACACCATCGATTGATCCTTCAAATAGTTAAAAATAGAGCTCCCATCAGACATTTTCACTTGATATACCTAATTAATAAAGGTAATAGATAGGGGTATCTAAGGCGATATATTGCCACTGGTGGAATTAGTTATGGGTATTGTACATATATACAAAGGAATTCACAGGGGGGAATAAATAATAAGAAAGATCTGGCAGCAGGAAAAACATCATCATGAAGCACATCATAAACCCTCCAGGAGACATATGATGCACACAAAATAAAGAAGAATCCAAGTAGGAGAACCAACAGCTTAGTCGTTCGTCCCAGATGCCGAGCCAGATAATTCCTTTTAGGTGTCGCCCACAAAACATTAATAAATAAATTCTGTCCTGTTGTTTTTCTCATTCTTTCCCTCCTCCAGTCCTCCTCTCACTCTGGTTCTGCTTCCACGTGCTTTCACATCCAGTTATTCATTCCTCCCCTCCCCTCTGTCTGGATCTTCTGTGCTGGAAAAACAGGGGAGGGGAGAGTTAGTGCATTGAAGCCAAGGATCAAAGTGGAGAGGGAAAGAAGATACGCTTGACTTGGAAGAAAGGGAAAGAGAACTGGTTTTGGATCGAGGGTATATTCAATATCTTAATGATGAAGAAAGAAAGAAACACAAGGTACCGAAGAATGCTGCATTAAAAGTGATATCCCGCCATGCTAGCCAAGGTTGCGTTCCAATAAAAACAAAAAAAAAAAAAAGAGAGGCAGAGAGAGGAAAAGATTCCAGGCATGCCATGCTATGAAATGTGCTATGGAATGAAGCAGCCGAATTCGATATTCGAAAACTCCACGTTCTAAAGGGGTAAAAAAAAAAAAGAAACAAAAAAGACAGAAAGCTTCCTGAGCCAACCGGGTCCCCCAACCTAACCATGCCGAAGCCGAGCCAAACCAAACCACACTGTATGAGAGAGCAGTATAACCAGTGGTAGGGGGGAAACACGAAAAGGGAAAACCTGGGAACATTAAGAAAGGGGGTATGATGCATCAACATTGAAAAATAGAACTCGGGGAAAGATAAATTGTGGGACATGAAAAGGAGAAGAGGAAAAAAAAAATCTATTCGAGAACGCTCACTGGGTGAAGGAGGTGATGATAATAAGACGCGGAGGACCCAAGACGTCGATGCATGATGGATGTATTGATGATGGCGACGCGGAATCATCACGCAAGCAAGAAGAAAGGGGGTGCGGGATGGAACGTATTGCAACATGGCGTTGGAGGCGTTAATAAGGCGTTTGATATATTCGAAGGCATTTCTGATATCCCCCCAGTTTCGACAAAACGAAAGAAATGACAAAAGAAAAAGACAAGGAAAAAAAAAACAAAGGAAAATTTAAAATCTGATTCCGAGGTCGTTTTCGATATCAGACTCTGTTGTCTGCTCAATCTCGATAGTCGGGAAGAACACCACTACTCATTGAACCAATGCTATACCGTTTGGAAATATCAACCACTTTGGCGCTTCCGGCACTCATATGGCGAGCATGGCCCTTTCCAAAGTCCACGCTTGTAGCCCGACCTAATTCCGGCGTTTGTTCATCCACAGGCGAAACCTCGTCTGCGCTTTCTAAGAATTCCGTGAACAAACCCTCTGTGGACTTTGCGCGGCTCTGAGGGTTGATAAGCTGTGGCCGTCTACCGACACCGGAGTGTAAGGTTGGGGGAACGACTTCTGTCTCGAAGTCTTCGCATTGCGTGTTGTCGTTCTCTGACTCTTCGGGGGTGGCTGAACGATTGACTATTTGACGCTGGTTTGTATGAGCATGATCGTGTTGGTGTGCATCTTCCTCTTCTTCCTCTCGGGGTACCGGGAGCGTGCCGAAAAATTCTTCGCTGGTGCGCGGGATTTCATCTTCCCCGTTGGGATCGACCATGTTATCTAGTCGTTCGCGTGTGGAGCCGGCACTTCCACGGACCTGGTTAAGCTGGGAGAGCCGACGGGAGGGTTTTCCTGAGAGCCAACTTCCTTCTGAGTCAATTGAAGCAAGCGACTGGGCGAGAAACGTACTGTTGGGCCGGGTGTCAGCAGGGCTGTTTCCATCGAAGGATCGGCGAGTATCGCGAGGCTCGGCGGTTGCTGTGGTTGACACTCCACTCATACTGTATCTTTCGGCTCCATTAGGTGCAGTTCCAACACTCATGCGGTACGAGAAAGAATAGGCATCATCACGGGGTGTGTGAGCCGATTCTCCTGTGTACAGTCGGGTTCCATGGGGGACGTCATCCAAGTGTTCGGTGAACCTAGATCGGCTCGATTGGCCATCGGTACCTGCGCGATGAGAAGTTCCTGCTATGGGTATTGGATAGGGTGATGCCATTCTGGGATTTAGCGATGAAGATCCCCGAGATGTAACCGAGAATTCGGACGGGTTATTTTTAGGGACAACGGCCACTTTTCTTCTAAGTGAGCGCCGTTTGAATAGTTGAGTCCACGATCGACTAACCTTGGGCTTGTTCTGCGGAAGATTTTTGGAAGAAGCATCGGCATCAGAGAAAGAACTTTGCGGATATAAGTTTGTCAGGCTGTCCCGCTTGTTTTCAACGACAGATGGATATGCGGGAGAAACCTCTGCATTGGGAGGTGGGATTTTTGTAGCAGAAACGGCGCTGGTGGTTTCATCCGCTTTCGATACAGTTGCAGGCAAATGTTTCGAAGAGGATGGGGCACTATGCTGTTGTGATATGCTTTCCCTGGAGGGGTCTCTAAACCAGGATCCCGAATGAGTTTTTGTGAGCGACATCCGGCTCGACTGCGACTCCGCTGGAACATCGTCGCTCTTGGTTTCGATCTTGTTTTCTTTATCATTTTCCGGAAATGAAACGTCGGGTGTTGATCCAACTGGCTGCTGATGATGACGGTGTGTTTGTGGCTGTGGAATCACATTCTCCTTCATAGGACGACGCTTCATCAACTTTCTTCGCCGGTCACGCTGCATTAGTTCAGTCAAGGCTCCAGCATCCATATCATCCGCCAAACTCTCAATCCGATGGTGACCCGCTATTGTTGATTTGTCCGTTTGCCTGAGCCTCCTTGTCGACGATCTTGACAAATTTTGCCGGGTAGGCGTGAATACAGGTCGGCCGGTTTCGGCATATCGAAGGAAAGGGCGAGGAGTCAATGCACTAAAAGCACTAAGTTTGTATGTGCAAGAATCATCTCCGGAAAATTGGTCGGAATATGAGCTCGAAGGGTCAGAGAGATGTCTGTTTTTGGCCTGTACGGCATCTTTGGGGTTTTGTCGGGGATTCCAGGTGAAGCTGGACATGTTCTTGATCTCGCGCTCACGTTCAGGATCATGTTTTCGTCGCCGCCATGATTTCCGACGAAGGATGGCTGGTTCGGTGGTGTTGCGCTTGCCATGGAGCGTTGGCACCTGATAGGACATGGTGGAGGTGAGACGCTGATTTGACTGAGGAGAGACATCATGATACGCGGTAAAGGTATCTAGCGACACCGGATGGCGAAGTATGGGATCGTTGGATCGGAGGAGAGCTGGATGGATGGCCTGGGATGACGAAGTTGACAAGGTCGACGCAGGGATCGGAAATTTCGGGAAATTTGATGTCTCATTGCCGAACTGTCGAGTTTGCATGTGTTTTCGACGCTTGCTATCTCTTCGAGCAGGCAGGCCATCGTCGTCTTCATGATTATTGCTGTTGTTGTTGTTGTGCGAAGTTGTCTGGGCGGGAGGTGTTTCTGGTCGAGTCAATTGCTGAGAATGGGAGTCAGGACAGGAACGAGTTTCATCGTCGGCATGCTTGCGACCCCTCTTTCTACGCCTGCCAAATGGCCAGAAAGCCATGGCGACCGATCTCATGCAGTGTACCAGAGCTCCCTTTTAGATGAGGGGGGGAGATGGCCTGAGATCCCAGAGCTTGGGGGGGTTTGGCTGCCCACCCAGCAACGCCAAGTGAGAAGTAGTTCTCAGCCTTAAACCTGAGGCCAAAAAAACGGCAACAAAGAAAAGAACACAGAAGAGAAGAAGACAGGGGAACAGATGGGAGTAAAGATGATAACAATGATGATGGACGAGAAAGCAGTAAGATGCAATGATTATGTGCGGTTTGGTAGTGAGGAGGGTGGACGAAGAGGCGTGCGTGTAGTGAGGTTGAGAGAGTGAGAGTGAGAGTGAGCTGAGTGAGTGAGAGAGAGCGAGTTTTAGAGAGGGCTGACTCTTGGGTCTAACTAATCAGTCCAGGCCAGTTCAGTGTGGTCTCTCTCTCTCTCTGTGTGTCTCTCTCTGTGTGTGTTTCTTGTTCTGTTCTGGGCGTCGCTATTAAAAGCAGCAAAAACGCTAAAAGCAGCAAGTGTGGACCGCCAAGATACACTGGTCTTGGCGTCCCTTTCCGGCCAAGTCCCGTCGACCCGGATCATTTTTGTTCCGCCATTTCCCTTTCTGGTCCCTTGAAGTACCTTTTGAGTATTAATATTAGCTGATAGTCCCTTAAGTGCCTTGTAGAGTACTTACACACCTAGACAGGTAATCAACCATTTTCCTTTGTCACTCTCTTCTACATCTCCACGAAGTAACGATATCCTTCAAGATCTCTGTTATCCCGTTCTTGAAGCTTTTTTTCCATTTTTTTTTTTTTTTGGGCTGGAACACGTTGATGGTTCCACATCCCTCACGACTCGTCCCACCGATTGTGTGGAGCTGGAGCCTGTTTGTTGCTCCATGCCAGTAGTAACGCCCCAGATATCTGCTGGTTCCATGGCTTGAGTCTGGAGCTCCCACATTTTCCCAAACTAACTTCCATTCTTACAGAAATTAGCCTCTCTAGCCCCTGTCTTGATTATGTTTGATGGCTGTTCTGGTGGCTGCTTTCTTTCAACCTTCAACTTCCTTCAACAAGTTTCTCGGGATAAAAAGTTCAGCGAAATGACATCATCGTGAACCATGCTAAATATAGCCCAACCTGAGAGTCGTTTCACATAGAACTCTTTTATATATAAATTTCCTTAACTTCTTCAGCTCGAAAGTCTGATTCTTATTACATAGTATGTATTCCCTCCCATACTTGGACTTGTTTCCCTGTATATAACATGTAAAGATATATTCTCTGCATCCCCTGTTCGGCCCGGATCTGTATGTACCGTATCACACTCAGACACGTCTTACATGCATGTGTTGACTGAATATGCAACTTTGTACTTCCATCACTCGTCCAGATATAAACATTATCCCTACACCTCCGTCCAATGTGTCACAGCTAAACAGGCACACCCATCAGCTGCTCGTCATACTTTAAACAGGAGAAAAAAAAAGAAAGTATGGTAGGTTGCGGGAAGCGTAGCCCCATCTATGGATTAATACTGCATTACTGAAACTCGCCAAAATCATCGTCGAATCCATCATTTGATGTCGAAAATGGTACTGTATCATTCTCATCCGTTTCAGCTCCCGAGGGCGCTGGCCGTCTCCTCCGATCATCCCCAGCTGCCCGTGAACCTCTAGCATCAGGTGGGGGAGGGAGGAACGGTATCGCTGAGTTGGTTGCGGGGCCACTATCGAATGAAGACGCTGGTTTAGGCGGTGGTGGGAGGATAGAAAACAAGGCATTTTTACTGGCTTCTTCGTCGCCTTTGCTGTCATCCCGCGAGCCAGTTGTGTCCGCACCACCCCCTCTTGGGCGGGAACTACCAAATTTCAAAGAGATCGTTTCTCCGGGCTTCAAACTATAATCTTTTGGCTGTAATACTGGAGTTGGGTTGTCGGGTGGTTGGGCGCCAACTTGCGATCTGTGCGGATGTCCACCACCACTTGCACCTGGTAGAGGCCTGCCAGGCACTCCTCCTCGTCCTCCTCCTCCTCCTCCTACCCCTCTTATACCAGTGGAGTTCTGTGGGAACGGACGCATACCTGATGCTCCCGGTCTTGCTGGTGGTGCTCTGCCCGCAGCAGCACCAGGTGAATAACTCCGACCGCCTGCTGTCGGTGTATAATTCCGTGTATTCCCCTCCACCGCACCACTAGGAGAGGATGAGGATGAAAAAGAGGTAGACGTAGACGTAGCAGAACTATCGGTGGGTGTACTAAAACTTAATATCTTCCTTGCTTCCTGTAATGCGACTCCGAAATCGAAAGCGTCACTCCTATCCTCGAAACCAATCCCTAGAACGGCCTTCTTGCCGTCCCCAAACACGCGTAACGCAAAGAACCGCGAAGAATCAATCACATGTTCTACCACGTTGGAATCTGTGTATGGTGCCGCTGCAAATAGGGATCCCGTTTCGGCATCTTCGAGAAGTATATCTGTCTTCACATGTTCTTGTGGTTCAGTTGCTGATGGCGTTGGCGGCGGGGAGCGAACACCGGGAACTGGTCGTGGAGGGTCGGGAGTGATTGAATATGCTGTCTCGAGCACACGTAGACGGCCCGTAAAGATTTCTTTCGTTTGTCCATTGTTTTGGGCATCAGGGATAGTCCAGTCTGCGGCTTTGTAGCCCTTCATAGACATTAGTGGGGGGATCGCATAGACGTGGACGGATTTGCATAGGTACAGGACTCGTTGGATCGAATCTGGGGGAAGGGGTTGGCCCGTTGCTGGATCGACAAGTTCAGCCATCTGTGAGGCCTTTGCTAGTGATTTTTTGGCCTACGAGGACGGCTGGCTTATGGATTGTGTCTGTCTATTCCGTACATGATCGTGTTGATACCACACTACCTTAGCCTTGACGAATTCGTAAAGACACCCCCTCCGGCTATTAGGGACGCCCCACCTTGAACCTTTATTTAACCAGCTTCTACGGAGTATAAGAATACTATTACTTGGTCTGGATTTCAGTTGATTACTTAGTAGCTACATTGAGTTGAATGTCACAATCCGACCAGTGGGATAATCTCATTTCAGTGGCATGATTTGCACGCATACGCTCATTGCATTTGGCGTTTAGTTCTCACTATCAGTTCAACCATATGTTGATAGTTAAGTACAGAGTGGAGAGTGTCTTTCTAGTATACAATATGTAGGAAAATTCACACCGAAAACCAGATCGGCGTAAACTCTCAGGTGCTCGAGACGAGAAACTGATCAGTTCATTTTATTTCTTTTCTCGCCTGGAGTCCATTCCCGCACATTCTGCTCATCTTGCTCATCTCTCTTGCGCTTCCCACCGTCATCCTCTACCTTCAAGGTTTGACAGCCATTGTCAATGACAGTTTCACATCCGTTGTTCATTTCCACCTCTGTTTCTGGATCGGTACTCCGTGTTAGTTCGTTTGGAGGTTCGCTCTGATCATCAAGGGGGGAAGTATTTTCGGTATTCAGCGGCTGTTCTATCTCGGATTTGATCTCCCCCTCAATACCTTGAGATTGTACTGGGGGTTCGATGTGCTGTGCCGTATCCTGAATGGCATCTGGAATTAAGATATCTCCGTTCTCAACTTCTAGTTCGTTGTTCCCTGGAAGTAGTACAGTGGGCTCGATTAGCTGTGCCAGATCAAATGGGAACATATCATCAATGGTTGTGGTCTCTCCCCTAGAATTACCGATACCAGAAGTGTGCACAAGGGGTTCGGCGTGTGGTGCCATATTGAATGCAGCCGTATTCATCATATCACCCGCAAGGAAGGCGTCTTCGTGCTCAACTCTAGAATCCTCGATCTCTAGAATTTGCAAACTTGGGTCAATGTTAATGTGCTGTGAGCCATAAGATTTAATTATATTCTCACTGGAATGTGTGGCCAGGACGTTCTCGTTCTCGGTACCCCAGGTTACAGTAGTTCCCGGCCCAATTCCGCCACTGTCGATTTCATTTATAGCGGATTCGTCCGGTCGAGCATTTTCGGCGTAAGAAGGTTTCGGTTTCTTCCCTTTCTTCTTTCGTCTGACTTTTACTATTTCGAGTGATTTTTGAGACCTATCGATGGGTTTCCTGGCTCCTAGCCGCTGAAGTAAACGCCTCACTTTCCTTTTTTGGCCCACGGTAAGGCCAAGATCATGCACATCCTTCCACTCCATACGGTCTGACTCTTGTCCTAACATCTCGCGGATCTGACGGTTTGCAAAGGCCGTTAGTTCTTCTTCACCAGACTTAGCTATAATCTGATCAGCTTTGCAGACAAACTCGGGAATGGACGCAATAATTTCCGGGATCATCTTTGCCGTCTGCAGATATTCTTGGAACCTAGTGAGGATACCAATGGGAATTAGACTCTGGTTTGCAATATCTGCCGCCTTCGCCTTCGCTTTCGACTTCAGAGCAAGAGAACCAGCAACAACGCCTCTGCTGCTTATCTGATTTTCAAATTCGGGCTGCAGCGCATCCTCTGACCTATGCACGACTCCCGCTTGCTGAGGATATGCGCAACGAAGTGCAAACCTAAGAAGATTAAGGACTCGAAAATGGTCTTCTGGATTGTTGATATCGAATTTTCTAGAGTCTAGCTTGATGATCGACTTTATGGCCCAAATATGCACCATGCATGGCTTCAAAGGGTCTGGTGGGATCTCGCTGCATGTAGTGTAACTGTCAAGCATTCGGAAAATCGGACGATGGATATCTTCCAGGATATTCTGGGTCCGAACATGAACGCCGCGGCCACGGGGTGGTTTACTTGTACCAAATCCTGCTTGGTGCTCTTTGGTGAACTCTGCAATGATATTTGACGCAGGCCCATTTGTAATGTAATTTCGTAACTCTTCGGTAGTAGCAAAATTGAGATATTCCGCCAACTTCCTAGAATTTGTATGGATGTTCTGGTCTATCACCCTGACCCCTGGGTATGGGCCCATGGCTACGGCTAAATCGCTATTCGTTTCTATCACCTCGATTGTTACACCTCACTCACTTCACCACCCGCAATTCTGAGTGAATTGGTGTGGGTGAAGCAAATAATTGAGTAGCAGTACCTAGTTAAAACAGTTGTTGGAGAAGAAAAGAGAGCCCTACTTAGCCAGCTGGTTTCCTCACCTCTGAGAATTCTGATGAATGAGCTGCAAAGAAAAGTAAGTAGGGCGGAGAAAATTCATGGGCAAGTTGGATAATGTAGAGCGGCCGCAACTTGGTAGTAATGAGAATAGCCGGTTACACGAATTGACAATCAAGTGAGTAGTCAGTTTTGCTCATATGTGTTTGAACGGAGTGAGCAGGTAGTCGACCTTCGAAATAGAAGTTCAATACAAATGAAGCTAAGGAGGTTGCGCTTTGAGGATTCGAGTGGGCCTTCGAATTTCAGCTTAAATAGCATGCGAGGCAAGAAAAAGTGAACGGAGGGAGAAAAGAATCTAGAAGCTTAGAAGTAGCTGAGCAGAATTTGAGAAGAAGCTGAGAAGAAGCTGAGATGGAAGGTAAGGTTGGAATGTTCAAGAGTGAGGTGGAAGAGTTGAGATGGAAGGGACTGATCTCATGACACAAGATGTAGAAAACCAAGTTGTAGAGCAAATATCTTCTGAATGGCGTAATGAGAGGGAACTAAGGCAGCAAGCGAGGCCCTGAGTTTAACAAAAACCAGACCATTCCGTTAGTAAAACAGTCTCTCAATAGTGGTGTGGGCGAAATGTTCTAACTAGAATGTGTCACAAGGTGGTTAGGAGATTAGAGGATATCCATTAATCTTGAACAGATGCTGCTCATATATGAACACGTCTTAAAGGCAATTCTCCCACGGAACTGCTTGCAAGTATGCTTCATTGGATCAGGGGTAGAACCGACGGAAAGGCCAAGCTCTTAGTTTAATGCAGTGTCTGAACAATGGTGTCCACATAGGGTTGAAGCAAAATTTCCCGAGGTAATATCATCTCCAGCAACTGAGCAGGAGTCAAATGCTATGTACGTACAGAGGCTGGCACCAAAAGTCTTCATTCCCTTATAGCTAGGTCCTTAGAAGACACCAGGCTAGCCCTACACCTAAGTGTATACCTAGGCCTTGGTATGTAGGGCAAAGACTTTTGGTACTAACCTCCGGATGTATTTGAGGATAGGATGTTTAGGATGTTAAAGCGGGTATATCAGGATGCGCAGCCTTCATTTCTGTGACATTTTCGGATAAAATGATAGGTTTTGGACTAAATAGTTTGGGCTTATTTAGTTAATTGAGTATTTGAAGAGGGGTTCTTTTGTTATAAGTAGTTGGGGAGTGAGGGAGTGAGAGCTGAAGGTCTGGTTGAAAGCCGGGTTGGTTATTGGTAAGACTGTTTATTAGATCGAATTCTGTCTAAGATCTCAGGATGACAACAAACCACGACCGTTAGAATGTAGTAATAAATCGTAAACATACAAATAAGTTTCACTTTCAGGGCCGCGTCTATGTAGGGATTCTGCATTACTTGAGTATGCATGCTCTTTGGTTTAAATAAAACCCCTCCCCATAGAAAAATAGAGCAATAATTGTAGGAATAATGCCCTGAAATATTGCCCAATCCAAATTTCACTGAAAGAAGATGGTTCCCATCTGGCAGGCAATGTGCGGGCTAAATCATTCGTTGAACCCATCTATCCATTTAATTGTACTGCGTCGCCGGTTTCACAGCAGTGAAAGGAGAGGGACACGGGGATTCGGGGATTGTACCGATCGAGTGGAAATGGCCGGGAAGGAGAAACGGCTCAATTGAAGGCTGGATAGAATATATAAGTTCATTTTATTAAAACCATATCTTGATTAATTCTTCGCTGACGGCGCTCGGAGTAAGAACACCTGCTTCAGTAATCAGAGCGGTGATGAGGTGCGGCGGTGTGTAATCTACTGTATCCCTCTTTGGTTGAAGATGTTCGCTTTCGGCATCCTGCGCGATTGTATTATCGTCATCTGTTTTGAAGTCGATAATACGTTGGTCGACAGGCAAATCATATTGACCCAATGGATATAACCTCACAAATTTGTGGCTCTCCGCCACAACGTAAAATGGTTTCCCCATCGATTTCGCAAGCAATCCCATCTGATATGTCCCCATTCGTGATATTATGCCGCCATTTTCAACCACGCCCTCAGAACCCACGATAACCGTGTCAACCATCCCCATGGAGTAAGCCACTGCCGATTCTGGGATAGTTGCAACTGGGACGCCCCTAGACCGAAGGTCTCTAACGGTATCCATTCCTTCTGGAGCACTTCCCGAAGGAGATTTTTTGGAGCAATTTCCATTAGGAAGCACGTATATGACTCGAAATCTAATAGCAGGAGCTCTTTGGGCGTTTCCATCGCCAGCGGCACCCCGTAATAAAGCGCCAACAACCCGGGAGCCTCCGTTCGTTAATATCGTGCTACCATCTCTTACAAATCCACTTGCATATCCAGCGATTTTCTCCCTGCTCTCTTTCGCTCGTGTGACAAAAAGGCGCCCATTGGAAAGTAGATGAGCACGGATTGCATTAAAATCACCGGCGAGTCCGAGTTTCCCTGGGCGTTGTAACGTGCTGATTAAGTACCGTTGAAAGAGATCTGTACCAGCTGAAAGCCCGATAGGATTCGCTATAGCTTGTTTCAGTTTCTCTGTGTGTTTCTCAAGTAGATCGAGGGTTTCTGATATTGTGGAGGAAGGTGAGTGGGTTAGGAGCAGCACCAAGGCTTCGATGGCCGCGATGGGCATGGTAAGATCGGGATCAGAGCGTAAGAGCTCATGGTATGTGGCTACGATACTAAACAAAGACAAGTTGTAAGCGGGGTATCCTGAGAATTTATCAAAGAGGAAAACAAGGTGGCTCACTCGAAGGGCTTGGAGCTCCCCTCTTCAGTCACCGTGGCTCCAGCCATTTTTCCTACAGCCGTCAGAAAAAATGGAATAAAGATTGAAATGATCAACAATGAGCGAGATACCGTAGGCCTATAAAATAAATCCTAGCAGTACGAGGGATAATAGAAAAGAAATTGCGTTCCCCCTTCTTCCAGCTTCTCGTTCGAGGAATCAAATCAGTCATCACCAAGAAAGTCCAACCAGACCTTGTTTGTCCTGTTTGTCCTGTTTATTTTGTTTGTGCCGTTTGTTTCATTTGCTCTATAAACCCCCGCGCTAGACTGCTTTAGGCGAAAAACTTGGCAGTGTTTGTTGAGCTCTCAATAGTGATGGGATGAGATGTAAACAAACGAATACTCCGTAATCACAATCGCTTGATATAGGGTTTCAAGTACAAACACGGGCGCGACCCGTAGAATAGGGCCCAGGTAAATTGAACCATGGCATACAATTCACGACAACAGTATCATGGCAACCAGCAGAATCGAGTCCGCAAAAAGGAGAATGAGACAGATGCCTTCCTCCGCTTGGTGGGTTCTCTGATTCCGGAGATATTTGCATTACTTCCAGCTAACATAGTAGTGCACAGCCAGACAAGGTTATAGTGGGTTGCATCAATGATATCGGTATTCCATTCGCCGTCGCCGAGTTATTGAAACCGAATCCACAGCAAATCCAGAAGATTTTAGAATGGTTTGCAGAGCTATTCATGAACACAACTCGGGAAACCGTCGAACCGGCAATGCAAGCTGCGGTGGCTGATATTGTTGCAGAGGACTATGCCGATATATATCCGCCTGATTCGCGCAATTTGTTGGGATTTTTTGTATCCCTACGAAAGTTGATGGCACAGTGTGGAGTATATGATTTCACATTCACGGATCTTACAAAGCCGACATACGATCGAATTGCGAAAATATTCTCCTATCTCATTAACTTCGTTCGATTTCGGGAGTCCCAAACGGAAACGATCGATGCGCACTTCGATAAACTGGAAGATACGAAAGCCCAAATCGAGACACTCTATGGGGAAAACCAGGATATGATACATCAGTTGGAGGAAATGAGAAGTCAGCAGAGAGAAATTGAAAGCTCGGTCCGAGAGAAAACCAAGCGGAACGATGAGCTTAAATCCACGCTGTTGGAGCTAAGGAGGAGTCAGGAACGAGTCGCGGAGACGTTTGAACGGGTGAAGGCTGAAAAGGCGAGAAAGCAAGCTTTGCTTGAAGAAAGGATGGAAAAACTATTGAAGACACGCCAAGAGAGTGAAAAATTACGACCCTATACCTCGCAAAGCCCGGAAATGTTGCAGGCAGCATTAACCGAGCTGTCGGACAATTTGGCCCGGGATAAGAGTCAACTTGATGGCATGGAGAGGAGAATGCGCGCTCTGCAAACCTCTATGGATACGTTTGCGGTGGTGAAGAATGATATTCAGAGCGTAACAAAGGTCGCAGAGGATATCCTGTCAGAGTTGCAGAAGGAAGAAGAAGGGGATTCAAAGGCCATCAGAAACCGAGAAGCCTTATCTGAGCGAGCTAATACTGTGCGGGAAATTGGGCAGACAGAAAAACTACTCCAGCGGCAGTTAGCCCGATGGCAGGAGAGGACAGAGGCTGTGAGGAAAGCCAGTCGAGAGAAAGCCGATCAAGCCCAGGTGCGAATGGAAGAGCTGCATAACATTCAAAAGCAACTACGCGAAGAACGTGCAGAAAAACAACGTGAGATGGAACGGCGACGAGTCAGGATAGAGCAGACAGAGAAAAAGGTATTTTGTTCTGGACTAAGCAATACTGCACTTGGTATATGGATATGGAATTAAAGACTAATTCGATGATGTTATAGATGGCGGACTTGAAGGAGAACATCGAGAACGAAGTCCACAGAGCGCATGATGAATACTTGAAATTAGAGTCGCATATCGTTCTATACACTACTGAGATGGAAAAATCCCTTTGAGATCGAGCAAACTTGGCTCATTGCCTTGGGTGCTTAATGTACAGCGACGAATTTGGATATCCTGGGGGCTACATAGGAGTTTTATTATGGGAGTGGACTGGCAAGGCTTGTAATATGTATATATCGCTTTTTTATCCCCTTTTTCATCCATGGCAGCTTCTTTCTTTCTACTCCGTCTGATGGTCAAATCGAAACCATTTTTGGATAATCTGCCGTATTTTCACGGTTTTTACCTTTGATGGTCTATTCTGTTCTTCACCCATGTAAACCGAAGAACTCAAGAGGGGAACAGCGATGTCCCATATAATCTGGCCGTGCTCGATTTCCCCTTGTTCAACAGCGGAGTTGCATTCACATAGCAATAATTCAGCATCTTCTCTTGCAGCAATCTCTACCGCCAACGCAGCTGTCCTTGATATTCCTTGGGCCGAGAACTCCGAAGTAGCCGAATGGATTGAAATCAAATTGATTATAGCAAGGAGGCGTTTCCCATTGTGAGGAACGGGATGTTCTAAGCTTTGATCTATCCCCGTTCGCGTTCCTGAGGGGTTGCTGAATGTACCAAGGAAGGCACGCAGATGAGCAAGAGTGGGAGAGAAAACAACATTCACGCGTTGGCTAGAGGCAATAAGACCGATCGTATTAGAAAGTAGGGGTGTGGAATTGTGTATGGGGGCATGATGCTGTTGTTGTATGGGTCGGTTTGCAGGGCCATCATTTTTCTCTATTATGCGTTCTGACACGTTGACATCCTCGGAACCTCGGGATGGGAATACTTCTGCGCATATTTCTTGAATAAATGCGTCTCGCATCGAGCATGCAACTAGCGTAATGGGCCTTAAGCCATGCTTTGAGAGAAGATACTCCACGGAATTCCGCACGAAGTCGAAGTGTATAACGCTTGGGCACGGAATGGTCCCCATGGACTCATGTATGGTATTTAACAGACTTCAGCCTCGAGTGAGGAGAAAGATGGATAGATGGTCACAAAGCATCTATGAATCAAACTTATAATAGTGGTAAGTAACTAAACACTGGGTTGGGGTCGAAATTGGGGGAGATAAAACTTCAAGAATTTAACTCCAGACTCCGTACAAATTCCACTGATGGCGATGGCCTCATTCAAAACCTCCATGCCCTTCGTTAGTGCATTATTATCTGCGAGTTATAACCCCAGTCGTCCATATATGATGGATACTACATTCGGCAACCGAAATTCGCTAACTATATACCTAGCTAACAAAGATGAGGGTCTTGAGAAATGATGGAACAGGGACTGAACAAAGAGGGATAGAATAACAACACACAGAATAGTTAACCAAGTAAAAGTGTAGGGAGTGACTTACAAACTTATGGATAATTCTTCTTTCAATATATATTGGTAGTATTGTACTTTATTTCACTACGTGATCGTTTTGATTTGAATAATAATCCGATCGATGCATAAAACATTGTTGGGCTGCCCCGCTGATCTAAACAAATCCAACCCCAGCCCAGCATGCACCAAAGCTGCACATCCTGATGGCATCATCAGGAACCGAGGCGGATTTTAGCGAGGAATAACATGGAGACTATATCGCGGATTTCTTCTATGCTTGAAGCAGGTATCTGAACCAAATTTTCTTCTTGCGCTCCTTCAGTCACATTGGTTGAGCAAACACACCGAAATATTCCCACTAATGTACTAACTAATGTCCATCTTCTACTCAGCTCGAGAGCTCACGCTCGAAGCCGCTCAAGCTGCAGCTCATACCCGAAACCCGAAGACTTATGTTCCTCCCGCTAGCTCATTTCCTCATATTAAGAAGCTCCTTGGTAGCAGGAGTGATAGAGATATCCTAGATGGCTTACGGAAAGTCATTTCGGTACGAAACCGAGACTCCATCCTATTAGTTGACTCGCTCTTAGTCCTTCATTCGATCCGGCGCTGATTCCTTTCTTGTCAACGATGTAGTTGATGTACAGGTCCGAATCATGCCACCCATTTTTCTCCTCCGTTGTTAAAAATGTCGCCAATCCCAATATCGAAATCAAGAAGTTGGTATACATATACCTTCTGCACCATGCGGAAGCGGAGCCGGACTTAGCATTACTTTCTATAAATGCAATTCAGAAATCGTTGACGGACCAGAACCCGCAGGTCCGCGCTATGGCGCTACGAACTATGGCGGGAATCAAAGTGCCGGTAATCAGCCAGATAGTCTCGCTCGCGATAAAGCGTGGTTGTAGTGATATGAGCCCTCACGTACGCAAAACCGCTGCATTGGCAATTCCAAAATGCTATCGGCTCGATCCTGCAAACTTGCCCCAGCTCGTCGAGTATCTTTCAACCTTGTTAGGAGATACTCAATATTTTGTCGTTGGGCCTGCTGTTGCTGCCTTTCTGGAAATCTGCCCCGATCGGATCGATTTGATACATAAACATTATCGAGCACTCGTGAAGCAGCTAGTGGATATGGATGAATGGAGCCAGCTAGCGACCTTGAAACTTATGCTCATTTATGCTAGGAAATGCTTTCCAAAAAGAACAAGGATGGTAAAACAGTCAAATAACCAGGGTGGTTTCTATGATGATGATAATGACGATGACGCACATCCTAACGACCATGCCGATGTTGAGGAATATGAAATAGAAGTGATAGACCCAGATCTAGATCTTTTATTGAAGACCTGCAAATTATTGCTACAGAGCCGTAACTCAGCCGTGATCGTGAGCGCCACTCGTTGCTTCTGTTATCTAGGATCGACAGAGCACCTAGAAATGACCGCTGGTCCGCTTGTTGCACTACTACGCAGCCCCCAGGATGCTCAATACATTGTACTCTACAATATAATATCGGTTGCCCTGATAACTCCGAAACCTTTTGTGAAATATGCATCACGTTTTTTGGTCCGATCTACAGATCTTCCAGAGGTTTGGCGTTTGAAGCTTGAAATTCTGACGATATTATTCCCATACTGCGGCATGCATTTCAAAAATGTGATACTCAACGAACTTGAACACTTCTCGAATGGGTTCGATCGGGACCTAGTCAGAGAGAGTGTACGTGCAATCGGACGCTGTACGGAAACGGATGGAGGCTCATTTGCACGTTGTTTCCAACTTCTTCTCCACCAGGTATCGAGCGCTGACGAGGTGCTGGTTTCAGAATCCATGACGGTGATCAGGCATCTGATTCAGCAAGATCCTTCTTCACATAACAACACCGTGATGATGCTTGGGAATCGGCTTGACGTCACAAGCAGTCCTGGAGCCCGAGCAAGCATAATATGGCTCGTTGGGGAGTTTGCGGGCATCAACACAGAAAACAACGTAGCTCCAGACCTATTGCGGGTTCTAGCTAAGGGATTTACGGATGAATCCGATATGGTTAAACAGCAGATTTTACTGCTGGGAGCAAAAGTCTACCTACATCACCTTCTGCACCGCAAGAATAGTGAGACCGAAACTTTCCCCAGCCAGAACGAAGCCCATTTAAACATCAGCCCCGATGGTACTTCGGAGGATGGACTCGCTGAATCGAACGGCCACACCACAACACCACCTGAAGGAGAAGATGCCATCACCACACTATGGCGATATATCCTCCTTCTTGCCCGATACGACACCTCATACGACCTTCGTGATCGAGCACGCCTATACAAATCTCTTCTAGCGGTACCTAGTTCTGCGCAACTCGCGAATCTTCTTCTTTTAGCACCAAAACCGATCCCTCACACCCCAACGCCATCAGAGACGAGGAAGCACCTTCTCCTTGGGTCTTCGTCGCTTGTCATTGGACCCGAGGCTGGAATTCATGGTCTCAATGGCTATGAGAATATACCGGATTGGGTTGAACTAGGGCAAGAACCTGATCCCAAACTCCGGGATGATGGATCCGGTCAGACTGCAGGTGGTAGGGGTGACAGGATTGGTGGAACGGCTGGCGAACGTCTTGATAAAGCACTTCAGGATCATGGGGGCTTTGTAGGCAAGGGCAAAGTAAACGGTGGCTTGGGTGCTGCAGTTAAAAACAAGTCGCTCGATGATTGGCTTGCTGAAGAAGATGGGGAGGAGGATGAAGAAGAAGAAGAAGAAGATGATGATGATAATAACGATGAGGAGGATGAGGACGAAGATGAGGACGAGGATGAGGATGAGGAAGAAGAAGAGGAGGAGGACGACGATGACGACGAAGAGGACGAAGACGGAAGCACTGAAGATGAAGACCATAACACTCGCCTCCTATCAACCAGTACTAGCAGATGAATATTAGGCCAATTTCCACAGAAGAGTTAATAAGTATATAAAAACCTACTCCAACCTATGCTATGAGTGTTCCTCAACCGTATATGTAGCTCCTCCGTATAGTATTTCTTTCGGAGTATTTGCTCATCTCGTACTACTTTACATCAAGATCTTGAAAACGAACCCCACAAGTACTCTTGTTACAGTATTTATCTATCTATGAAAAATTCTTCGTGCCGCAGAAAGTATGCTATTATTATTGGAAGCCTATATATATAACTAACTCCAAAGAGGGCCAAAAAGTCTGGGTAGAAAATCAGAAAAAAAAAAAAAAAAAAAAAAAAAAATTTTTTTTTTTCCTTTTTTTTTTTAATTTTTTATTACCCCTTTAAATATTAGTTCCTTGAACATTATAAATATAGATGGTATTAAGGAGCAAA
>JANTQB010000023.1:23417-85985 GCA_032988175.1 Myotisia sp. PD_48
TTTTTTTTTTTTTTTTGGAAAATCCCGGCATATAGAATAGCTGTAAGCTGGATGAGCTATAAAAGCTGGGTATGAATTGGCAATATCAAGGGTATGGATCATCGCAAACGAAAGTTGGGTCGAAAGGACATCGGAGAGCATGTCCCAATTTACCATCGTCGGCTACAGAATATTTTGTGAATAAAAAAGGATAATGTAAATTGGCACAGTGGAAAAGAAAACCTACCTATAGGCAGCAGCCACATGAGGCTGACGGCGCTTAAGTTTTGGAGTCACGTCGTCTTCTTGACGCTGGGGCTCCGTGTCAAAATCTACTGGGGAATCATCTTCCCTAGCCCTTTTGCTGCGACGCTGGCGGCCGCCAGAATGACCCTGGTCTGGGGATGCATTGTTATCACCGGTTGGTGATGTTTGGTTTGACCCATGAGGAGTTTTCTGTGAGTTGACTGTATCGGAGTCATCGGTGGGGCGCGTTTCTGGAGGCGCTTCATCATTGAAATCACCCTCCTTCCTAGAGCTTCGATTGAACCCAGTTGGGCTGACCTGTTCATTGGAATAGTAAGGTTGTCGAAAGTTACTACCGTTTCGTTGTGAGCTTTCGGATGCAAAGTGCTCCTTTTTCCCGCGATAAAAATTACTTGAACGGCGATTTTTCCCGGTTGGATACTGATTTTGATCTCGGTTATGACGAGGATTAAATTTCTTGCCTTTTGGTAGGTAATTCGACTCACTATAGACAGTTAGTTAGTCAAAAAGCAATCAGGTTGAAAGGCGAGCACCCTGAAGAATAAGCTTGCTCTTACCGATGTGGTGGCGGTGGAGGAGGTGGTGGTCTTTCGTTGGCATTATAAGCACCATAATTGGCCTCATTTTTGTAGTCTGAAGGATGAAAGTCATCGATTGGCACCTCATAGTCACCATAATTGGCCCCAGTTTTGTAGCCTGAAGGATGAACACCATCAATTGGCACCTCATAGTCATCATAATTGGCCTCAGTTTTAATATCTGAAGGATGATCACCATCTATTGGCACCTCATCTCTTTCCACATCACTCGCTTCATCCATATCCTCGTCTCGCTCCTGCTCCTCATCGCTTGCATGTGCTGGTTCTGACCCACTACGGGATCCACGGGAAAGGGGATATGACCGGTAAGAACGGCTGCTAGGACTTTGGGGCGAACGGCTATTATCCTCAGGATGTCCGCCTTCTTCTAGTCTGGTATAGCCTTCCTCCCCTTCCTCGCTCTCTTCTCCATCTTCTTGCTCTACCTCTTCTCGTGCCTCTACCTTTTCGGTTTCCCGAACCACGCTGGGTTCAACAGCTAGGTTGCGGGGCTGGACTTTATGGGTCTCTGAAAGCTGTTGTTGGCGAGCGATAAGTTCGCTAACTGGGACTAGCTCGCCATCAGATGGGAGATCTTCAAAGATAGGATCACCCATCATGAACGGCCAGTCTTCAGTATTCCGAATATTCTCTTCGAACTCATCTGAGTGTTTGTCCAAGAAATATTTTGACACAGACATATTACGTGGTAAAGATGAGAGAGGAGGTAGCTTTGAAATATCATCCAATTCTGAGAAAATCGAAGGCAAAGGCCTCGCAACTGGGTGGGGGGGTTTCCAAGCTATGATATATATGTTAAATAGAGATAAAAAAAAAAAACGACGAGGCTACCGACATACCAATTTGGCTCTGTGCATCTCTGCTTTCTTTGCTTTCAGGGTGATAACGGCCTCGAGATTCCTCAGTCCATGGTTCAAACCGCCGCGATGGCGGGTAAGGGTGATTATCCCTCCGGTTTCCTTTCCCCCATGGGCGCCTACGTGTTTCTTCCCATGAGGATGGGGGCGGCCGATCGGAGGGATGCTCATGATAGCCTCCTCTACCGCGACCGCCACTTTGGCGGCGAGGATAGGGCCCTGGTGGAGCGTGCATTCTATTGTACATCGGCGGAGGGCCGTAACGGTGGTCATAGCCATCCATTGGAGGTGGTTGATCATAATGGGGGTATTCATAAGCTTGCGGTGGAGGACTATACTGCCATTGACCGTGTTCTTCGTACTCACTAGGGTACGGCGGACCCTCATATCCAGGCATGGGTGGTGGGGGATAGTCAAATTGACGAGGCCTGCCAGGATCAGGAAACGATCGACGAGGGTGACCTCGATGTTTACCTTGGGATGGTTCACCATGGTATTGAGAACCAGGGCCCCCATAAGTTTTCTGTCGTTTTGGGGGACGATGGTGAGGCTTTTGAGATCCATTACTAACAAGGGGAGGAGGATCAGTAACCAGAGGGGGGTTTATGGGTCCTCTTGCATATATACATATCAAGGGAGACTTACAACTGTGCATCCTGATGAGACTCAGGGCATTGTTGGACAAGATGATCCATTGCACCGCAATGATAACAGGAAGCAGGTGGGGGACCATCTGCAGGATAGTTATTGCTGTATGAACGGTTCTGGTTCCTTTTCTTAAAATTGGGTGCATGGCTTTTATTCCCGCGATATGGCTTTGATGACCCTGGACCAGGTCTGCGGTGAGATGAAGGCCCAGGACCAGGGTGATGAGGCATATCCATGTCACCAGAAGGTTGAAAGGGCATCATTGTGATTCAGAATCAAGCATGCCTCAGTAAGTGTGAGAGAAAATAGAATAGCTGGGAATACAGTATGGTGTCTGGGGGAACAAAGCAAGGACTAGAAAGCTCTCGTGGTATAAGAGTGTCTCGCAGCCCAGAAAGGGAAGGAGAAGGACAGGAAGAAAATTTGAAAATAAATAACAAAGATATGATAACAGGGACTGCTCGGCAACCACAGTAGCCAGGCTTTGCCAGAAGTAGTTTAGACAGGATAATGAACAGTTTTAAGGAAGAATTGGGTATTCCCACTTCTTCTTGAGTAGACTATCACTTATCACTGCTAGATATGGGCAGCATCAAGGCCAACAGAATAGACAGATAGAATTGCAAGAAGCTGGGAGGTAGATGCGCAGGATAAATGGTAGAGATCCAAAAAGTAACCAAAAGTAATAGCAATATACCAAAAAGCTTGATGGTGCTAGTAGCAGTCTGCGAGCGTAAGAGAGGAGAAGAGAAGGAGCTATTGATAATTAAAAGGGTATGTAGGAGGTTAGAAGTTTAGCAGGTAAGAAGGTGAAGGTGAAGAAGGTGAAGAGGGTAAAGAGGGTGAAGGTCAAGAAGGTCAAGAAGGTTATCTCCTTCATCTCCCTTTCAGGCCGGTTTACGTTATCACGGCCCGGAAATAGAATTGTCCCTTCCCATCACGTGGCTGCACAATCCCCAGGAACAAACAAGCAGATGCCGCTATTAAATAGGAATAAATGATTAGATATCTAGACATGAGTGACTGACCAGTTGACTAGCTGGATAGATAATTGGATAACCGCCACAATCACAGATATCAACAGAGAGAAGTGTCAACATCATGTAACCTACCTAGGTAGGAGGTACCTGGTTAGTTAACCGGACTGAGGGCATGACTAGATAGCTTAGTCATGGGGCTTGCCTCGCCTTCCCAAGGTTGAAAGGGACTGACTGCATTGTATTACTCCATACTTTAGTTGTGAAGCTACACAGTACAATCCTCTCCGGCTATTAACTAAATAGTTATCTGATTAACCAAACTCTGCAAACAGGATGCTTGCTCAATGATAAGTTGAATATTCGGTTCTGGCATAGCCATGCCAGCTCTACGGTCTACATTACTCTCCATCTCGTTTCTCGCCCTGTCGAGTAACTTTCTTTAACCCCATCCAAGCGCTCACTTGTCCTCGATAAACTACAGAGTAGACTCGAACAAACCACACCTCATCAATAGATTTTTTCTATCCCGTTTATTTTGAATATATTCTTTTCTTGCTAGATTTCTTCGTTCTTCGTTTCTCTTTTTTTTTCTTTTCTATTTCTCAACCTTTCCCTCCTGCTCGGATTATAGACAATTGAGACATCATGCCAGGTCTTCCAGGTTAGTAGAAACTAGTATTACTTCCTTGTCCCTATATAGAGAGCTCTAACTCTTTCCTTTATTTTATATCTTAGCCAGCATCGATTTGGATGAGTGCATCGAACGACTTTACAAGCGCGAATTGTTAGCAGACTCTGTGGTTGAGGCGATTTGTTCCAAGGCGAAGGAATTGTTGATGCGCGAGAGTAATGTCGTCCACATTGCTGCTCCTGTTACCGTTGTCGGTGATATTCACGGCCAATTTTATGATCTGATTGAAATTTTTAAGATTGGGGGATTTTGTCCTAACACAAACTATTTGTTCCTTGGTGAGATAGATCATCAACCTTCCCGCCTGCCTTTTTCTCCCTTCGGATAAAGCTTCAAAAAGGCTAACCACCATTTCCCCTCTTGTCTTTTTGTATATACAGGAGACTACGTTGATCGTGGACTATTCAGTATTGAAACAATCTCCCTACTCGTCTGCTTAAAACTTCGATACCCTCAGCGAGTTCATCTGATCCGCGGCAACCACGAATCCCGCGGTGTCACCCAGTCTTATGGATTTTATACCGAGTGTGCTCGCAAGTACGGGAACGCCAACGTTTGGCATTACTTCACAGACATGTTCGATTTCCTCACGCTCAGCGTGGTGATAAATAACCAGATCTTTTGCGTCCACGGCGGCCTCTCCCCATCAATCCACTCCATCGACCAAATTAAAATAATTGACCGATTTCGCGAAATTCCCCACGAAGGGCCGATGGCAGATTTGGTTTGGTCTGACCCTGATACGGAACGTGATGAATTTTCATTATCCCCTAGAGGTGCGGGCTACACTTTCGGGGCCCAGGTGGTGAAGAAGTTTTTGGAAGTGAATAGCATGTCCCATATCCTACGCGCGCATCAGTTATGCCAAGAAGGTTATCAAGTCCTTTACGATGACAGATTAAGTACTGTGTGGAGTGCCCCTAACTATTGCTACCGATGTGGGAACCTTGCGAGCGTTTTGGAGGTGAGCGATACAGGAGAACGATTCTTCAATGTCTTTGACGCCGCGCCAGAAAATAACGAAGTTTATCGAGGGGAGAACCCGCCACCGCCAGGCAAGGAAGGCGGTCAACAGAATCCTGTAGTTGAATATTTCCTATGATATTATATGATACCCTTATTTTGATCTGTGTCTGAAATACGAAGCCCATTCAGCCAAAAAAAAATTTGCTGGGCTTTTTTGGCTATCATAAGAAGACGATGGCATCCTAGCTTTTTTTTAAGGGATAATTTCAACGCTTGAAAAGAGTTACGCTATCTGGGACCAAGAACAATATTTTCAAAACAACTCACACACACCAATAGCAGTCAGATGAACGGTATCCAGCACACGAAGTATACCCACTAGATATCCCCAACCTACCCGATACTGGTTATCTTATGTGAAACAGGCAAACGAAAGGTTACCAGTCCTTAGCGATGACGAAGGACCAATCGAACCTCAAATGGTCGTGATCGTCGTCATCCACAAATCTCGACGTTGCATTATAGCTACCGCGTGCGAGCATACCGGATGGAGCCTCTTCCTCAATGACTATTCCACAAAATTAGGGATCTAGATTTGACAAAAAGAACTCCCAATGCGAAGACTTACACTTCTTTTCATAGACTGGTCGATCCGTTGTACTTGGAGCATAACTTCCCTGGATCAGATTGTTAACGTTTGACATCTCTTTCAGTTCCCCCGGGCCGAAAAACACAGGATTTACACTCACTAGCATCAACTGATCCTTGCTCACTCTCACCCCCTTCCGCTTAACAACCTGGATGTATTTCAAACCACTCAACACATCATGCTGGACTTGGAACGTTGCCTTAATTCGAAACTTGGATCCTTCTTTAATAGTGAATGGTGTGTTTTTCAAGTTGTCGACGGCGCCGCTGGCAGAAAGATCAATCGTGATATCGGGGCGCCCTGCCACCTCCAGAGCCAGGGATTTGATGATGCAGGTTCTAGGATCGTTTGGGTCGGCGATCGGCGTGCCTGAGCCCAAGCCTAATGAAGCCTTCCATCGCTGGAGTGATTCATCGTTCTTGTCTAGAATGAAACCAAAGTGAGCAGTTAGCAATGGTGAATCGGCCAAAAGTGAAACAGGGCGTGCCCATGCCCGGTCGGTTGGGACTAGCTCAACGAAGCAAAATAACCAATGTATATAGCTAGCGTATATCTCATGATCGACTACGATAGAATAAAACTGCAAAGTAGAACTCCATATCGTCATGGAACTGTGCCCCTCCTCAAACTTGTGACGATCTATTCCGTGCAGGTGACGATGGGACCTAGTGTGTATCACAGAATAAGAAAAAGCACCTACCAAGCTCATGGTATTCTTCAACTGTTTTCTTTTCTGCAATCTTAAAGCCAGCTGTCTTGCTGGTAGCCAAATCGTCATCGTGGTCAGCCATGTTGGGTGTTGGTCGAGATTCGGTGGGTACAAACAAAAGAGAGGGGACGTGGATTCGAGGGTCGGGCAAGATAATTTGTACACAGAGAACAGGAGGGAGATTGGGAGAGAGTGTGCGTCTGCGTGTGAGCAAGCCGATTGGGAGCAAGAAGGGCTGGTGAAACAAAACGGTGGCTTAGGCGTGGAGGGTGAGGGCGAGGACCGAAGCGAGGGGCTCTCATGCGTCAACTCCCCACCTTTTACAACGGAGCATGCATACAAACATGGACCAACAACAAACAACAATAAATAACCCTGGGGTCATCCTACCAAAAAAAAAAAAGAAATTAGAACACTAATAAATTTGCGGTCTTAAAAAAACTTCAATACGAGCTGCCTCAAATCACTGTCATTATTCTCAGCTAAATATGGTGCTGAATAGTTAGCGTTGATGGGAGGCCATCCGCTAGTTATTTCCATTGACTACACTCCCCATGCCTAATGCCATATACACAAACTCCCTAGTACATTGATGGCAAAGGATTTGGCACATCACTAGGATGCACAAAATTGCTATGAAGTAGGCGGAATTATCACTTCTTTCGACAGCTCTTTGGCTTCATCCACGCAATCTGCCCTATATAATACCAGCGCTGTTTGGCACCTTTAGCACTTTTGCTCGATTGGCAATCTCTCAACCGATCTGTATTAATTCTATGTGGATGCTATCCTGTTGAGAGAGCGCATCATGAGCACCCTGATCACCAAGGAGGACCTTGATTCTGCTACCTGGATCGTTGGAGAGCGTGGGGATGAGCACGGTGTCTATATTACAGCGGTGTTATGGTCAAAGAGATCTAGAGGGAATTTTGCAGCAACTGCGGGGAATACATGCACCAACAACGGCTTCAATTGGTGCTATTGATGGTGGGCCTGCAAATGATGTTCGCGCCCGCCATACTGGATTTGGCGGACCATTTGGGACTGAGTCTGAGTTAAATGAATGGCTTGTGTCTCTCATCCACCCGGCATAGATGCTGTATCGTGGTCCATTTTATATTGATACGATTCGAAATTGCCTGAGAAAATATAATCACCAGCTACGATTTACACATGGAGACCTTGGGCTCCACAACATCCTTGTCAGTGAGAATGGTACAGTTACAGGAATTATCGACTGGGAGTTCGCGGGCTGGTATCCAGAATACTGGGAGTATATTAAAATGATCCAATTTTCACGCGACCCTGCTTTCAGGTGTTTTGCAAGGGGCTGTTGGAAAAATGAGGAGGCAATCCAGGTGTTCTTCGATAAGGAATTCATCATTGATCAGATGCTGGACAGCCAGGTCAGGCATGGGGAGCGGGTTATCAACGGCCTCGTTAGCTGAAGATGATGTGCATATATTAATCCAGTTCCGCCGTGGTATCTTTAACCATATTGCTTTTACCTGTATCATGCACAAGCCACTGGGTTGTTCAACCATATAGCCTCCTTGACCCTATGGTTGTCAGGGCTAGACATATTACTGAGATTAATGAAGGTTACCAAGCTGAACCATAACTAAAGGGTTTTCGCTATGGTACGGAGTACTTGACTAACTAGTTAGGGGGGTTTGTGGGAGGCAGACTAAAGCTAATTAGGACTAGTTCGGGAGCATGACTACGGCGGGTATTTAGCTCCTTTCCCGCAGATATGTTTCTGCCCCCCAAAAAAATTCCAGCCTGGCCTGAATGCGGTGAACCAACCAACGCGCCTGCTGTACAACATCGTCGCCCTTCGTCGCATCCCACCCGACGACCTTCGACCTCAACCTCAACCTCAGCCTCAGTCTCCCTCGACGTGTCTTCTGTCCATACGTCCCGCCCAAGCTCAATATACCCTTGCTACTATCTCAGGCACAATCCCAACCGAACTTTTTCGCTGTACATTTCGTCTTATTGACGCGATTTCAAGATGCGACCATCGCTTCCCCAGCGCGAAAATCCCCTCCTCCACCCAAATGTCTGTCCAACCTGTAAGTGTACTCCTGCTCATCCCTTTGCTATAATTCGACTAGCTCGTCTTTCGCGCGCGTTTATTCATTCTACTTCTCGTTTGCTCACCCAATTCTCGAAATGTAGATGAAGATCTCCTGAAGCGCCGCCGGCTGGGGCGGACGACTCTGGCTGTCGACAAAACCAAAATAGGCACTTCAAACGCGACAATGCCAGAGAATCTAGGCCCGTTTGAGTATGCACACTTACGCGCGCCCCTTCCTAAGGACTTGAAGGGTTCGGAAATATTCACAAAGCATCACCAAAACCTAGAGTCTTATTTCTTGATGGTAAGAATAATCAATCTGTTCCAGCCACTCCATTCATTAACATTGCTGGAATTATCGTTAGAGGCGGAGCCGCGACGGTCATATAAGCGCTACGGGGATGTTCAAAATTGCATTTCCCTGGGCCAAACAAACAGAAGAAGCGCGCGAGCGCGAGCATATCAAATCGCGCCTGGAGACCAGTGAGGACGAAATTGCTGGAAATATCTGGATATCACCAGAATTTGGTAAGGCTCCTCCGTCATCAACCATGCGATCATACAATGGAGTACTAACAAAAACTCGGGATAATAGCCTTGGAGCTTGGCAGCGAATATAACATGCTCTTGTGGGTTCGTGCACTTTTAGACCCAACAGAAATCACTCAGGGCGCAGACTCGGAACATATCAATGCCCCTCCGAAGTATGATCTACCACCATTGGATGACGACACCTTGCTTTCTACTGCTCCTCCGCCAGTCGAGCCTCGTAGATCTCGTCGATCGGCCTCTCCGACCAAGTCTTCCATACCTGGCAGGAAAATTGCAACCCCAAGGAAATCGCGCCAAGGTAGAGCACAGAAGGAATCGAGTTTTACTGGATCGCCATCAGTTGCTGCCGGCCTTTCGCTTCAGAATACTCTCGATGATGTTGCTGCTTCTATTCCTATACGCAGCCCGAAGAAGGCAAAAGCGAAGGCCCAAGAGAATGGAATCACACCAGAGAGTGAAGAGGAGGAGGAGGAGGGTGAGGAGGAAGATGAGCAAGAGGTACCCGTCAAAAAGCCAAATGTCACAGTAACTGTAGAGTCAACCGTCGACGCTACACCAGACATGGAAACCACAAGAACCAATGTCTTTGTTCAAATGCCTGCAGGGGTTCCAGAGCTTCCACTTCCAGAAGACACCGAAAAGATGATTGCCACTGCCAAAGAAATGGTTGAAGAAGCCACCAAACTCCAAGAGGAAGTTGAAGAAGACGGCGAACCGATCACAGACCTCGCCAAAAAGCGAAAGGCTGGCGATTTGGCAGATATTGATGAGGATGAGGAGGATGCAAATAGTCCAGATGGCCAGGCACCAAAACGAGCCAAGCTGCTTGAGGACAGATTGAAACGGGAGCGAGTTAGAAATCGTGCATTGATTGGAGTAACTGCCACCCTTGCTGTAGCGTGAGTCCTCCTGATTCTGCTCTCCAGAGCGCCTTATTTTTTAACTTTGTAGTTTGACGTCTAACTTTATTCGGGTTTCATCATATAGTGCCGCGATACCTTATTTCTTTTAAATATTATGCTATGGTATGGCATCCGCATTGAACGATTCCTGCTGATAAGGCGTCTATGGGGCGGCTTGTCCATTCTGTTTACTTATTTTCTTTTTTGAACATCTACCATGTCTTTTTGTTGGAAACGGCTGCATACCCCATCCAACATGGCTATTATAATTTCTGCCCTGTTCTTATATCTTTTGACCCGATATGTTTTCCCTTCCTTATTAATTTCTTTTCATTCACATTCCCTCATGCGATTTACTTTTCTTATCAGCTATCAGCCCTTGAAGCCCTTTGACCCATGCATACATTCACCCAATGGTCATGAGTTCCGGACCATTCCTCCCATCCCTGCGCATCCAAACACAGATACTATTGCAGTGAACTGCAACAAGTACTCATGTGAGCGTGGAGAATCGCTCTTTTAGTTTTCTTCACTATAAGAAGTGATCACTTCCCCTTCCCATCCCCCTCTCCCCACACCTTAACCCACAGTTATCTTTCAGTATGAACCAGAAAATTGATAAAGCATCATAATTCCAGTCACCACCTCCGAAACCAGGCTCTTATTCAACACCCCCGCCCCATTCTTTGTATCTCATAAATATGGTACTTACCAGTAAATAAATAGAAACTTGGATTCGATGAATCCATTCCTCCTACCCGAATATAACTTTTTAAAAAAATTACACCACCAGTTATTTAGTTAGTGTTCACGGCAATCATTTAATTATCATGTTGCCTGTATTGTAGTGTTTAATGAGATAGTAGTCACGTCTTGGCACCTCTCTATCTATTCAGAGCTTAACGTTGAACTGAGCTATTAAGGTATTAACTCTAGCTCTCTTGCGACCAAACAACACAGGCCGAATTTCTCCATCGCTCCATATATCAACTTAATATTCTAACAACGTAGGCTTTTAGGGCCATTTTATTTGAATTACTATTATTTGTATATTTTATCTTCTAAGACAGCAATGTCATGTCTCTGCCTGGTCTAGAGCTATCACAACCCACTGTTGAGGGCCAGCATGCGCCAGTGGAACCCATACAACACAGCCTACCACAGGGCTCGGAATGGAGATTTGAAGTTGCATATGGCAATACCGTGAGGGTAAAGGTACGGCGCATGTCTCTATTTTTCCTAGCCCACCGAAGTGCATCTATTGCTGTCTTCTAACTCTTTTAAACCAGCTATTGTCTGGGACTGCAGAATTATTTGGCACGGAATTGGCCCCATCGCAAACATACACGTTCTCCGGAACCAAGGCTGCGATTTATACATGGCATGGATGTACGCTAGAGGTAGTAGCAGGAGATCCTGTTTCTATGGGAGGATATGGCAATGCCACTGCCGCAACAGGCCCAGACACTGGAGGCTGCCAGGTTGAATACACAGCGGAAGAAACACCAATGGTCGAATACGCTAACGTACACTTTGGGCTTGAAACAATGCGCGATGAATCTAAGGCTGCGGGACGAGAAGGTCCACGGGTACTCATACTGGGGCCAGATGATGCAGGCAAAACGAGCCTTGCAAAAATATTAACTGGGTATGCGACGAAGATGGGGAGACAACCATTTGTAGTCAACATCGACCCGGCAGAAGGCATGTTGAGCCTTCCTGGCACACTAACGGCCACTGGATTCCGAACCTTGATAGATATTGAGCAGGGTTGGGGGACCAGCCCGTTATCAGGGCCGACTCCTGTCCCTGTCAAACTCCCTCTGGTTTATTTCTACGGTTTAAAAAGTCCATTGGCAGGCGGGGCAGAATTATACAAGGCTCTCCTATCAAGATTAGCTCTGGCTGTTTCAGGACGATTATCTGAAGATGCAGAGTCGAGAGAGGCGGGAATCATTATTGACACCCCAGGAGAGATTAGTCAGGGCAGAGCGGGCGAGGATGTTATTCACCACATAGTAACTGAATTCTCCAGTATGTTCATTCATATTCAACTCGATAATTCATTTTCAAATTTGCGATTAACCCGTTTCTCCTCTTAGTCAATACAATCCTAGTACTTGGCTCAGAGCGGCTATTCAGCACAATGGCTAAGAATTATGATGGCAAACCTATCGCCAAATCTCCATCGGCATCATCCTTTGATGAGCGGATCACAGTAGTGAAACTTCCCAAATCCGGAGGTTGCGTGGACCGGGACGCTGAATTCATGAAAACGTCCCGGGAATCTCAGATTCGATCATACTTTTTCGGCCCTTCCGTGCCATCAACAGCAGCTTCTGCCCTCTCACTAGCATCCCCATCTATAGGGACCGTAATATCTCTCTCCCCGCTCGCTCAGCAGGTTGATTTCGATAGTCTGGCCATCTACCGTTATACTATTGGGGATGATGAAGATAATTTCAACCATTCGATCGACGACGCATCATTTCTTCCTGGAGGAAGTAATGACCACATTGATGAGGGTTCAGTTGGGCCGCCTGGCTTGTCTACAACCTCCGGACTTGCAATTACTGGCTCATCTTCAATGGGCCTTTCGCCGAAATCAATGCCCCTGAAAAGGCTTCCCTCGTCTACAGAGGCCCCTCCACCGCAAACATTAGAAAACACAATCCTAGCGATCACTCATGCCTCTCCCAATGCACCATCGAATGAAATTCGGGATGCAAGTATCATGGGCTTCTTGTATGTTGCTTCAGTAGACACCAAGAAAGCAAAGCTCAGGCTTTTGTCACCAGTCGCTGGTAGAATGCCATCAAAAGCTATCATTTGGGGAAGAAAATGGCCTGGCGAAGTGATCGGGCTAGTTGGGTGAAATGAGACGATAGATAATGCCTTGAATATACAGCCTTGATGTCGTTGTGCAGACCTTGTTCCATTCCCCACTGTTACTTCTAGATTCTTTGAGCAAAAAGGAAACGGCGAGCGATTTGATATCCAGGAAAATGATAAGTTAAATAGATAGATACATCTATATTTAGGCATAAATACAATAAAAATGAAAGCCTTCCAACACTTATTGGTGATATACATTGGTAATGTCACAACAGGGAAAATATGTGCTGAAAGAGACAAAAAGAGACAGAAAAAAGACAAAAAAAGACATCTATGTCACAGAAAATAACCAAGGGACTAGCTACTCATATCGTTTCCAATCTTCTGCATTCTTCCTCAATTCTGCATCACGGTCATATCCCTTTGACACGTCTTCCAGGAGTATTTTCTTCTTTTGCCTAAACGTGGTTTCTGCTGCATAGCGCGCCAGTACTGATGCCCTAAGGTATTCAAAATCTCTAGTTCTAACCGCGTCATGAAACTTTGTCCTCATCCGCGGACTGTATAGCTGACAGCTCGCAGCTCGCCCCCGGCTTGAACGAGACCCCGTCTCGGGCAACAGTTGAACAGTCCGAGAAACCAATGATGCGATGGGATCATTGCCCTGTGGCCACACCACATCATCGTAACAGTCTTCGCAAACAGTAAGTTCAGGTAATTCCGGGATATAATGCCAGTGCCCCACGACCGAGCGGTCACGCGGGCAATCGTACATTGTACTCTTCCGCATAGCGTAGCGGATAAATTCCCGCAAATCGGGTTTCTGTTGGCCGTATTTCATTTTAGCCACCGCGGCATCAAGTAGGTCGAGATACCGAATGAACCTGGGACTGCTTGTGTGAAAGTCGCATGTGCTTTTATGAACGTTGGGGGATGTTTCAAATGAATCGTGCAGTGATGGCAGGAGTATTTCAACGTTTCGAAAACAAGAAGCGCATGCAGTGAAATCAGGGATGACTCTCCTGGTCTCGGGGTCAATTATTTTGTACCATGTCCGAATTGACGGGACAGGCCCCTGACATGGCCGACAGCTCGGTGGTGGGCGCGAGATAAGATATAATAGCTCAAGATGATTCAATCGAAGTTTGAGGGTTTGCACCCATGCCAATCTTATCCACGGTTCGCTGAAGGAACAGCGAACGGTCACATTGGAAGGCTTGGGTTGGCTAGTGGTGAGAAGGTGTCTGAATGGCGAGCTTCCGACTTGGGTTGCGCACGAAGGACAGATGTCTAGATGGGGGAGCCCTGCAAGTGTGGACCAATCAGTGTATCCTGCAATTGAGATTGGTCTTGGGCATGGCAACAAAGAAACGCGGTTCCCATCCTCATATTGGTGCTGATGAGCCGGATGATGTGGAGGGATAGTGGAGTTCCAATACGGATATTGCTCCCCACGAGCTTCACCTCCTGGAGAAAAGTGTTGCCCACCATAGGGAGGCTGTATTGGGTAGCCCATATAGGGCACATACGGAGTCGTGGTCCAGGTTGGCGGAATATATGGATAGGAGTAGCCAGGGGGAGGATAATGCCAGTCTGCTGGAGCGTAATCAGGGCTTCCCCATGTAGAATTATTGTTGGATGGGACTGTGTCTTCTCTGGCTGGTAGCCTACGGGCACATTCTGGCCCAACAGTCTGTCGACGCCGCCGAAGAGTCTCTGTGCGGGTCTTGTCATTAGAATCTTCGCTCTCGACATTCAAGGCCTCACCTGGTAGGTAGTGGTCGCTTGGGGGTTTGGACCGAGAATTTTGTGGCCAATGGTTCAGCTGTCTCCCATGTGGCAGATGTGTTCCACGGTAAGACGATGATAGCTCATCATCGCTATACCATTCTTGCTTGGAGTCTGAGCGCTCATGATATTCTTCGTCATCAGCAGGGAATTGAAGACTTAATCGTCGGCTCTCTTCGTCTCTTGGTCGGGGAGGGCGTAAGGAAGGGTGCTGGTATGCAGATGGAGGTGACCGCTTCGCGTCACCGCGAATCGTTTCTCGTTTCCGCCCGGAATCAGGCTTATCACCTTTAGTATCTTCGGTACGGTAACTTTCTCTGTCTTGTTTAGCAGCACGAACGTGCTTTCGGCCAAAATCAGCTTCTTTATCAGTGTTAGTTCTAGGTTTTCCATTATGGCCCTGGTTATAATGATCTGAACCGGGACGTGGCCTATCTCCTTTGGCAGTGTCCACAAACCGAACTTTATTGGACCTTTTCCTTTCTGGCAAGCTCCGATTAAGAAGCGATGGCTCTGTCCCAGTGGGCGAATTCTTGAATTGATCTTCGTTCCTTATTGAGGTTGGTATGTTCCGTCTCTGAGATGGGGGGTTAGATGTAATATGGCCTGTCTTCAGTTTCTTTTCATCTAATGGTGTTCTTGTTGGCCTTGTGGAAGGAAAATCATCATTATTCATTGTTGGGTAACTCTCTAGATCTTGTAGATCTATAATTATTGGCATTTGGTCTATTGATCCTGGGAAAAGTACTGGAAACTCTTCGTCCACGTTTTCCACACGGACCATTCTGGGAGACATTTTTTCCGGGAGTGGGAAACGAAGAGAAATTTAAACCAAGAGATGAAACGGTCCTATCTATGCGGAGTTTTATATAATAAAACAAATCGAAGAGGATGATGACGGGTCCTAACCGGGAGTTTCTGTAAAATAATAATATTTAGAGTCAGGCATCTCCTTAGGGAAAATCCGGCGTTTACGCAACTCACCCCTGAGTCGCGAGAACAAACGATATGCATGGAGAGCAAGAAAAAATAATAATAATATAATATGTCCTGGGAGAGATCCAAGGGTAACGGAGTACTGGCGCGAGCTGTGGACCAAGAATAGGAAGTTTCAAAGGGGTTATTTTTCTTAGGGGAATAATTGTATGCTATGAAGACTGGAGGGCTGAAGTGCGGTTCGAGAGACACTTAAAAAGTATCAAGACGAGAAATGCACAGAGAGAGAAGAGAAAAGAAAGAGAAGAGGGAGAGTGTGTACCGAAATTTTCAAACAAACGTCAACTGCAACGGATGTCAAGTCGGGCAGCAGGGATCGTTTCAGAATCGAAGTCCATTGGGCTCCAGCATTTCCGGCTCAGCATGCGAAGATCGGACAATGGCGGGCGCAAAATGTGGGACCCTGTAGCATCCTGACTAAATTAGCAGCAGAAGAGACATGGCCCCGAAGGAAAGTGATGTAATAGCCAATTGAATAGTCGTCACCTAGATCGCCTCGTCCATTTGTTGAAATTTGTTGACCAATTGCCCTCCCATGCTGTTGGGCAGCAGGGAAGCCATGCGCAGGAGATGCTCGTAACCTGAGGAATGAAGCCTTTCTGAATCAAAACGCAGGGCAATGATCATTTCATTTGTTCTCGGGTGCGGGATGAGAGAAATGCGTACGACGCCATGCATGTCCTTGACGAAAGAAATCCCTTTTCTCATTGTTTTTGTGGTCATCGCATTTCCTCTCCTGCAGCAGTACGAGAATGGAGGGGCCTCCTTGTCTATCCTATTGGTGTAAGATGACTAGGATAGTGCATTAACTCCCGGCTGACGGTTGGATTCGTGCCCAACGGACTTGGATTCGCTGGTAGATATTTCTGCCTGAGCCTCTCATGCTGACCAGAACTCGCCGTTCGTCTCAAGAAGACCTCAAGACAAGGTGAATCAAGTTATTCTCGTGTGCTGTACAGAGGAGGCTGGTACCAAAAGATTTTTACTTGAGACCTACCTGTTAACTAAGGCCTAGTTATGCTTAGGTGGGAGGTTAAGTATAAGACTAGGGGCTATGCTTTCCTCCAATTCCTTATTTTGTACCTAAGTGTGTTTTACTTGAGATCCAACTCTTAAGGGCATTTAAGGACCGCACTTTTCTGCATTATTATCCTCCCCATACTCCTCGGAACTGGCTAAATATTAATGTCCTTAAATAGCTAACTTTTAACTAACGAACTAGGTAGTTATTTCAAGGATGGTTGATTGGATTCACAACTTGACCAGTAACTTTCCAGTGGTCTTCCTGCCTTCGATATCCTATGAATTTTACACCCCAGTTAGCACAGTAAAATCTGATGCCGGCTAGCTGGCCTGGTTGGAAAACTGGTGCATACGTACCTTGTGGGCCTCTTGAATATCTTTTATCGGATATATCTTATGAATCTTCGTCTTCAGTTCCCCTGACTGCAGCAGGCGGAAGAGCTCTTGAGTGTAATGATTGAACTCTTCTTGGGTGTGGATGTATCCGTATAAGGTAGGTCGACATACTTTGGTATTCTTTGCACCAAGGGATCTGTGCCAGAGCATTAGAATGCGCTCTCTCATCAATACTTTATCTATAAGGCGACGAATGTTAAGCACGAAAATCAAAACTTACAAAAGGTTCAGTGGTGGCACTGGCCCACTGGAGTTACCGAAGAAAACCACAGTGCCTTTCCGTTTCACAGCCTTCAGGCTATCTTCCCACGTATCCTTCCCGACTGAGTCGAAAACAGCATTCACGCCTTCACCTCCAGTCACCTCCAGCACCTTTTTTAACCAGTTGCTTCCATCGGCACTTTTGTAGTCAATAACCACATCAGCACCAAGACTCTTGACCAATGCAACCTTTTCAGGTCCACCTGCAGTACCGATAACCTTTGCACCAGCAAGCTTGAGCAGTTGGGTCATTATAATCCCTGCTCCTCCGGCGGCAGCATGGAGAAGAATCCAATCACCCTTCTTTGCCGGATATGCCTCCTTGACGAAAGAAAGGCATGTCAATCCCGTCAAGAAGACAGCCAGGGCCTGCTCATCAGCTATCCCTTCGGGGATTTTCGCTACCCGTGTCATTGGGGCAACGCTGTACTCTGCATACCCCTCCTTATTGAGCCATGCTACGCGATCTCCGACGGCGAAGTTGTTTACGTTAGGCCCAGGGCCCAATGCAACGATGGTGCCGGTTCCTTCACAGCCAAGTATTTCCGGTTTTGGAGAAGGATACAGACCTGTTCTGAAGTATGTGTCGATAAAATTGATTCCAGCAAGGTTGTTCTTGACCAGAACTTGGCCTTCCTTCGGCGTTGGGACAGGTAAATCTGTTTTGTACTCAAGGACCTCAGGCCCGCCGGCCTTCGAGATCTGTATGCCAATTTGGACAGATGGTGCAGTAGAAGACATGGCGCGGGAGATTATGCGCGGCAGAAGTATCGAAGGATTGCCAGAAGTTCGCTGTTGCTGGGGCCAGAACTGAGGAACCCTTGAACAAGAAGGTGTTCTTTTCACGGAGGTCAGAGTGACTATAGAGAACAGGTTAGTCGTCAGGCGCGATGTAGCAAATACCCGGTTGGCAGCCATAATAGGCCATTCTCGACTCGGATGGTAGCTTTAATACTCTTTTATTTATCTTAAACCAGATAGCCGCCGGCCGAACCTTGACCTCGTTATTTACCCCACATATGATGCCAGTTTGTCAGCGATTCAGTGCTCCGTACTCTTACCAATCCGTCCCATCCGAAGATGATCCAGGTAAACTACCTAGGCACGGAGTAGAGGACAAAGCCCGCTTTCAAGTTACTCTGGAGTACGGAGTATTAGTTACTACAACTTAATATTTCATTTAACTTACTATAAACTACCGTGAACTAGTTCGGAGTACGGATTGGCTTCCTCATCTCTTACCTAGGTACAGAGTCCATCCGCCGGTCCATTACTTAATAATTCAAGGTGGCTTAGTCTAGTGGTTAGGACAATACGTTGTGGCCGTATTAGCCCCGGTTCGATTCCGGGAGCCACCAAAATATTACCTTTTTTTTTTTTTCCCATCCATACTAGTTACGGAGCGGAGAGATAATTTTTATTAGTTAAAACAACTAATAAATCCAGTTAGTTACACAATCCCTCCAGGGCAGAAATTTTACACGTTGGTATGATTCCGTATGTTCTAGATTATGATAACCTCAGCAATTCTAATGCTCCCGCACGAATTAATCGCTATCACCACCCTCACTTCTATTCTCACCCTCATGACTTGGCGTGCAAACGATGTGATCCCCTCGCAGATCTCGGGGTTTCTTCCACCCCCGCATACTATCATTGGGTAGTACAGTATAGAAGGAGCTGTATACTCCTACGAGCCTGTTGAAGTAGTGTAGCCCGCAGTTCAGCTCCCATACCTGAGCGTCAATTTTCATCCCAAGGATGAGATGCTGAAGGATTTCGTCTTCAACTAAAAATTCGAAAACCTCAGACGGAACTTCCCTTGGCTTGTCCTTTCCATCACCATTCTCTTCGTGTAGGAAATGGCGATAACGTGGTGTTTTTCCGGGGGGCAAATCTTCATCTGGGATGCTAGGATCGCGCCATGGTATCGCTATCAGCTTCCCGACAGCTTTCAGGTTTTGACCCTGGCTGTGAAAGAAGGTTTTGGTCTCCGCGCTGGTCATTACGACTCCAATTACTTCGAAGCCGTCTTCGTGGACCAGTGTTGCCTTTAGTCCATTAGAATTTGCTAAATCACGAAATTTTACTGCTTGATCAAGGGTTCCTGCTCCTGCGAGCGCGAATTTCACAACTTTCCTAGCAGTTGGCAACGACATGCAAACGTTATCCTCCTTACCATCCCAACTCTGGTCATCCTCATACGCCTCAAACTGGACCCCTCCGAAGAGCGTGGAGCAGGCCTTGTTGAAATCCCCCGGCGCAGCGGCAACCACCTGCTGCATTTGCCAGAGTTCTTTGGAAGCCTCGTCACACACCCTGCGCGCCGCCATTATGGATTCGGTATATTCAGGACAAACATTGTGATATATCACGTAGTTGAGGAAATTTTTTATCGTGCCTGTTGCCATCATCACTTTGTCTTCGGTATCAAGACAATAGAATTGGGGAAGTTCAGAAGAGCTATTTGTCCAATTGGTTGGTCAGAAAAAATCGGTCTTGGGGATCGGGGAGGCACATACAAAAAGCCTTTAGCCACTTTTTCAAAGTCCACGTCCCAATCTTCCCGATTTGCTGGAATACTTGACTCTGCTGTGGCCGTCACAATATCTTCGGCATCTAAGTTCTTAAGGTCTCGTTGGTCATTTCCCTCAAACATCTTGGGGCCAACTTCAACACCTCCATATGATAAATATTTAACAAAGACCTCACGACGGTCTTCGTGCATACGCCGCTTTGCTTGATATCGTTGGATACAGCTCTCAAGACGCCTATCAAAAGTTAGCAAAAAAATATAATAATGGGGATAGGGTCATATAAGGATTGCTACTGACTGAACGGCGGGCTTCGCTCTGCGGTTTCTTGGATTAGTGAAATTGTCATTTGACCCCGAATCCTGGGGAAAATTTGAAAACTCACTTGTCATATATGAATTTTTCTTGTTCATATTCGGCTGGGGTAATTGGGCGGTCGACATAGTATTCCTCGAAGCCTGTTGGCTTGTTCTATGTAGCAAGTGATGCCAATCAGCCTATATGTTAAATATACTCTAGTCGAGATATGAAACTCACTTTCTTCTTGGAAGACTTTTTCTTCGTCTTCTTCGGGGCCTTGACTTTGAGTTCTTTATCAATTTTCTGCGTTGATTCGATATTTACTTGCTCAATATTTTTATCCATTTTTTGCGTAGATTCAAGGCTTGCCTGTTCATTACTTTCTTCCCCCATTTTGTTGTCTGTTGAAGAGGAAGGCACTGAAATTTCCAGTTGTAAAAACAGTGAATAAGAAGCAAGCCAGCAGTCAAGAAAAATTAATTAAAGAGTGAGAGCTGGAGAATGGAATAAGCAGGAGAAGCAAGTGAGTGAGAAGAAGCAAGTGAGCCAGAGAAGCAAAAGGAGATATGAACAAACGGCGTCATGAAACGAAACGCATCCATTGATCTTCATGCATATATTATGCAGACAGATACCCTGCATCATACATATATTGCAAAAAAGAAAAAAGAAAAAAAAAGAAAAAAAAGGGTACTCCAAAAATGAACCACTTAATAATCTAGGTGATTAAGAAAGGTCCGAAATAGTCTCTCCTTAGCTTCTTTTTTTCTGATTATTGCTCTTTATCAATGCAACCACATTTCACGTAGAACAAACTCCACTGCCTTTGAGTGATGTAGGGCACATTTTAATTACATGGCATCTTTATATACCTGTGAGCCTCAAAGCTATTCTGACACTTATATCAATAATGCAAGCAATAATGTAGCCCCACGGGATATCATTTCTTCTCTATTTGCTCAGTTTCGAGTATTCAGATTGACACTATGTACATCAAAGGCATCTACAACAAATCCATAATCTTCGCGGCCGCATCGTCAATGTTGACTCCAAAATTTTCGGCGGTACACTTTGATTCTCATTAGCATTGTATATACTGAAGACCAAGGGGAGAATAAGCTTACCTGCAAGTAGAGAACCCCGTCCTCAATCTTACATTCGCAATATCCAGATTCCAGCTCATCCACGATTCGGACCGCAATCTCTCCCTTCTCAACCGCCTCATTGAAGCCTTCCTGCAGCATGTCATCCTCATTAAATTTTTGGTACTTGAGCTGATATACTGCCCCCTCAAAATATTTTAGTACATAGCTTCCCAAAACGGATTGCCAATCTTCGCGGATTCCGCTTCCCCCTTTCTTCGTAGCTGTTTCGAGCTTCTTGAATATATCCTCAAAATTGGGCGTGACCTTGAAATCAGGCTTGTTAAGTATCTCGGCTAATTGTTTCTGTATTCCTGCTGCTTCAGGGTCCCAGTCCTGGCGGATACCGGTTCTAGCAATGAAGCTCAGGGGTTTGTCAGATGGTGCAGCATTCAATGCAGGGAAGAGGTTGCTCTCTGCAGCTGCGTCGTCGATGTTTGTCCCGAGGTAGCCATCGGCGAAGAAAATGCGCAGTTTCCCGTCAGCTACGTCACAGCCGCAGTACGAAAAACGTTTTTCCTCATCGTAGTCAAGGGTGATGACGCGCGCATGACAGATAGTGTTTATCTCGGATTTGACGTCGTCACCATACTTGTTTATTATGGATTTTAACTGCCATTGGACACCCTCAACGTATCTAAGCAGCCACAAAATTCGTTGATATGTTAGAATTTGCTACGGACTACCTAAAGTAAAAGCCAGGAAAGGGGAAAACGTACGCCTTGATGCAGCTCCCCAGCGAGTCCTTAGCATAGCCATCGTTGTGGTAAGGCCAGATAGCACTAGGGTTGATATCGATAGTCCAGGCCTCAGAAAGAAGCTCTGAAAGCTGGTTTTCTAGGTCTGGTTTGTTGCTCTCCCATTCATCGCGGACTAGACAAGAAATCAGTGCTGAGACTATCCATGGGTTAAAAGTTAAACCTTACCGTTCTTGCGGACGCTCAGGGGGAGCTTTTCGGCAGGAGGAAGTCGGCCCATAGTGGTTGTTTAGAAGACGAGTATGGGAAATGGCTGGAAAGATATGATCTGTTGAACTGATTGCAATAACCAGCGGGTACTTATATGTTTGTAGCCTTCGTCCTTCTGGTTCAGGGCCCGTTTCCCTCCATGGAATCGAAGAGGGGCTGAGAGCCTCCAAGCTCAATTGAGTTTACTAGAATACGAGGTGGATCAACAGTTGGCGAATGGTCAAACACCATTCGACCACTTCGAGATGGAACCCCTGGCTTAAAAAAGTATGGAAGAGCCACTGCAAGCTCGCCAGCCTTGTGTTTGGTGGAGAGAGCCGAAGGTGCAGAGTTGACTTCAGCCACTCGCTGTTTCACTTTTCCCCTCCTCATCCAGAACGTTTGATGTGCCATTCCTTAATATCACAAGGGCAATCAATCGCGAACGGGATGGAGGCTTAGCAAAGGCTATGTTTTATTAGCGTCGTGCCTGAACTGAATTCTTTCATCATCACTATGTCATAAGTATCTAGGTAATAAGGCTAGTTAAGAAATCTTGCTCAACCTGGAGAGTAAGCCTTGTTCCATCATTTTCAACATGCCGAAGCTGTAGGTAACTAACCTCCATTCTTCAGGGTGACCCGAGACTAACCGATCCACACATACTTTGTAGCCCTCTTAACGTCTTAGTCGCGATTCGAGCCCACTGGACCAAACAAGAAAGCCCAGTGAAGAAGTCCATCAAAGCTCTGTATGAGGAACTGGGTTACAAACTTATAGTCGAGCCAGAATGGCAGCTCCTTTTCAACGAATTGCATTCGTATTACTCCAAAGACAATTTTGTCCAAGTGGTTGCAGGATGCGTTCAGCAGTGCGTGGACAGTCTAATAGACCTCTTAGCTGATTCTGCACATGAACAATGGATAGAAAAACTCTTAGATTATCTTGAATCTCGCCAATTTCTATTGTTTCTTGAGGTACCTAACTCTATACTGCCAACGAAGTTTATTGGAGAGCAGCTAACCACGGACTGACACTCGGCCTACAGGTATCACCATCTGAGGTTTGCTCCACATTTTGGGACAAGGAGAGATCAGGGTTGGTCATAGAGCTACCAAGGTCAAATATCCGTGCGCCTAGGTTCCATATGTTTGCGGAGCAGCTGCTGCACTGCTTTGAGGGAAAGAAAACTCCAGTCGTTCATCGATCTGCTAGATCGGACGATTGGGCAGAGGTCAATGTAGAGGTGGAAGCCGACACTGGGATATCTACACGGCCACAGTCCCCCAGAAACGAGGCTGAGTTTTTGCCAGAGGCAGCGTCTCTCCTTCGTCCCGATAAGCTATTTCTGGACCCGCCCTATTATCTTCTTGTGTCGGCAAGCCGCTCATTAATCGAGATTCAGGGGAGTCACAGCGATTCTTTACGCCTCATCGCAGATTACTTCAAAAAATGGTGTCGAGTGAGCCACCAAGACACAAGGAAGGTGGGTTACCTCTCGTTTACCTACACGGAGAAGTTGGGCTCACGTATTTATTTCTTTAGCCACCTGTCATTGAGATAAAGCTTCACCAGTGTGCATTTGGTCTAGGCCAGATGTTTGACCGGTTGACTCTTGAGGTCGATTTGCAAGCGTATGGAAATACATTTCAAATCACGTCACCAATGGTTCTAGCTTTTGTTGAGAAAATATTGGGTTACACCCTAGTGTCTACTCGTCTGACTGTCTGGAGTTACCGAAGGGATGTTGGGTTTAAGCCCCCCCGTCCATCTTAATATGGCTATCTTATCTATTGCAGAGCGTGTCTATCACCTGATTTACATGAGTCTGAAATGCCCTGGGCATACATCGTACAGAGTACATAGTTATGTTGTTTCTTGTTATTGCCTCACTTTTGGGTAATGCTGCCCCTGTCCCTACTGTAAGCTAGTTATCTAGCTATCTACGGAAGTTGGCACCAAAAGTCTTTAAGTACCTAGTTAACTATTCCCTAAAGAACTACACCAAACTAGCCCTACCATACAGGGTTGACTTAGATAGAAAATGAGGAGTTAGGGGACAGCATAGCCTCTAGCCTTAGTTACACTTAACCCTTAGCATGGAGGCTAAAGACTTTTGGTGCCAACTGATGTGGTGAATTATGCCGAACACCAGGAGCTAACCCAGTATTGGCGCTTTAAGTAGCTGGGCTTTCTAATGCCCTGATCTCTTCTTACCTCCTTACTTGCTTTCCGTGGAATTGATTGATTGATTGATTGATTTAACTATTAACGTAATCCACAAGTCAACCGATCACACGAGTCAACCGATCACTTGATTTTACACCCAAATTTGACATTTGAATACCCTTGCAATGTCAACAATCACCTTATATTCTAGTCTAGTTAGATAGTACATAGCCTTTGATAAGGATATATAGTACCCCATCAAGATTAAAATAGAGTAGACTTAATAGAAGATAGTAAATCCCTTATCTTAGCCCTACAAACCTTTAAAAATAGAGATTTGAGTATAAACAAACTACTAATAAAAATTTAAACTACTTAAGGAAGATGAATACCCTTATCAAACACTATATACTATCTAACTAGACTAGAATATAAGGTGGTTGTTGACATTGCAAGGGTATTCAAATGTCAAATTTGGCTGTAAAATCAAGTGATCGGTTGACTTGTGTGATCGGTTGACTTGTGGATTACGTTAGCAGGTTATTGTGATTATGTAATAAATAATACCTAACTTAGTTACATCCCAAAGAGGAAACCGGCAAGGTACATAAGCTCTCATATCTCAACCCTTCTCCTATACCTAGTCAGTCTCATTAGATAGTGAAATAGCTGTCCCTATTGTTTTAAAAAGCAGTCAACCATTCGTTCTCCTGCGATCTGCCTGGACTTCTACACATTCTTCCCGCCCCCAGTTGCAGTATCCACGTTCACCATGCGCTCTCTATCCACACCGTCAAAAACGAATACGCCGACAATTGATGGGGATAGTTTTGTTCCGTTTGATCATGCTGCCGCTGGACAGTAAGTGCCTGTTCTCCATATATTTTGCACTTCATCTTGAGGAATCCAGAATCACGATCGGTTTGCGTTGCTTGTCTACGCGGTATTTAACTTTGCCTCTACTTAGTGACGGAGTACGGTGTGATGAGTCAGGTTCTCTCATAGCTAAGCCATGCACATATCAAGAAATCTCCTTTTACGAATCTAGTGTTCACCACCCTGCTTTCAAAGCGTATATGCCTACTTTTATGGGCAGTCTATCCGCCATTGCAAAGAACATATCTGATTTAGCCCCGCTGGAGCTTAAAGAAGTTGTGAACTCCAGCACATCTTCTGGAACCGATACCCCTTTACCACTTGAATTGGCGGTGAAAACAGAAACCGTTTCTCCCCTCAAACCATCCACGGATTGGGTTCCATCTGGCGGGAAAAAGCTAGACACTGGTCTCTCCATAGTTCTAGAAAACATTACTGATGGGTTTGTTCGCCCGAATGTACTGGATGTCAAGCTAGGAGCAAGGCTCTGGGCCGATGATGCCGTTCCAGACAAGAGAGCTAAACTGGATGCCGTCTCGGAGAAAACGACTAGCGGGAGTCTAGGTTTCCGTATCGCGGGTATGAAAGTATGGCTAGGAGAAGACAAAACCAACAACCCAGCACAGCCAATCGTCAAAACTGCTGGAATAGACACTCCATCTACTGCTGCTATTGGAAAAGCCCAGTCAAAAATGGAAATCGTTGATCTAGAAGGGTATCGCCGCTACGACAAATGGTACGGACGCTCGTTTACTGAACATGATGTAATAGCTGGATTTCAAACATTCTTGACCTCTGCAAAACTAGGAAAGGTGGATCGATCTGCACTAATCGCGAAGCGACTAGCGCAGGAGTTACGCTCTATCCAGGCCGTTCTTGAAGGGGAAGAAAGTCGCATGTACTCTGCCAGTATTTTGATCGTTTACGAGGGCGACTCTGAAGCATTTGAAACTGCATTAGAAGAGGAAGCCAGCCCAAAATCGAAGGCTAGTACATCGTCTGATGAAACTGGACCGACCCCTACCGAGATAGATGGAATTAACGAGGAGCTAGTCGCGGATAACGGCATTGAACACATATCCGTCACCCTTGACCCAAGCAAAGTTGAGATGACTGAATCAGAAAATGAGGATGATGATGATCCTAAAAAGCTATACGATATCCGGATTATCGATTTTGCCCATGCTAGCTGGACCCCTGGACAAGGCCCAGATAACAATGCTTTGATGGGAGTGAGAAATCTTGCTCAAATTATGGAAAAATTAGCCGGAGCCGCAACGTAGCCCTTATATCGGACCCCTCGCACTCCTGTTAGAACGCGGAACTGGGACCGATCATCATTGGTAACCGATTAGACATATTTATTTTACTCATACCTAAAGAACAGACGTGAATACCGAGCTCATATTCTTCGACTTCGGTTACTCGGAAATAAACGTGGATTTTTTTTAAGGTAATTGTATAGCAATGCCAAGTAAACTGTTCTAATAAACCTCAGGGGAACTCGAGGTATACATCTCAGTTCAGCGATATCTGCCATCCAGACAACCCAATTTCGTTCTTTGAAAAAACCGTCTTCAGCCAGCCTCAGAGCGGAGGGCTAACAAATTGTATGAAATCTGTAGATGAAGCTGGATAGTCGGGTAAACAAGGTTAATGAGGTTATTGGTGGTATCTAGCCCGAGCTCAGTAACTCCAAAGAGATGAAATCGGTCTTATTCGTAAAGTAGAACGGCCCACCAATCTTAATATTGCATCTTAAGGTGCCAAAACACTTGAAAGGGCCAGCACCCCAACAGGAAATTCAAATATGCCTTTTCAGGAAACAACAATTTGAGCAGATTCAGCTCAATGTTTTAAAATTAAGAAGAGGCTGAATTGAATGCCTCAGTTCGCGTGAGGTTGTACAGAGGTTGGCACCAAAAGTCTTTATTCCAGGCCCTTATAACTCTGGCACTAAGCTAGCCCTAGCATAGGGGGTTAACTTAGGTAGAAAATGAGGACTTAGGGGAAGGTATAACCCTAGCCTTCAACCTAAGCATGCACCTAACCGTACACCTCGGCCTTAGCATGAAGGCCAAAGACTTTTGGGACAAACCTAACTGAAAAAGAAGTATCATGGTTGTCTTATCACGTGTTATGTAGCATCTCCTGTCACGTGATAACCTTGGGAGATTTCCAGAGCATCAAGAAGGAAGAAGAAGACGAAGAATTGTCAATCAACAGCCAGTAGCCACGATGTTTCCTACGCGAGCTCTGTTAAAACGATCAGTTTGGAAAGGTGAATTTGCCCAAAGCGCCCTTGATTGTGTGGGGATTCCAGAACTAACATATATATCCTTCTTTTCAGGACCCAATATTGTTCCGTATGACACCCGATGGTTTCCTGGACATTATCACCGCTTACCATGGCATTGTTACTGACCAACGGGTGTGTAGACTTCCGCTGCCGAAAGTTATTCCTCCTCCTCCCGGAACTCCGCCTATTCGAACCCAAGCTCGAGCTGCTACAATATTACCAAACTTCGTTGGGCTCACATTTGCCGTGCATACCGGGAATTTATATCAGGAGGTTTTTATCACTGAGGAAATGGTTGGTAGGAAGTTAGGCGAATTTGCAGCGTATGTATATCCGTTTCATACATCTTTAAAATGTTCTCGAAATAACTTTAAGCTCGATATAGAACCCGGAAACGGTTTAATTACCAGCATACCAAGAACAAATAAATCCTTCAAACAAGAGAAAGAAAATCGACAAGCGAGAAATGGGATTTTTGTTTCCCATCCTGCATTCAGTCGTCTTGGCTTTGCTTCCAATTTCCCAACCGAAACTGTCTATGGAGCAGCTCTCACCAGGCGGAATATTGCGTTGGTGATCAATTTTGCTACTAGTTATTCGATGTAGCCGGGGAGAGAATGTGCTGTGGCTATAGGGCTCGATCAAATTTTGGTTCAGCTTCACCGGGGGGGGGGTATCTGGGAAATAAACATTATGGCGTTTGGATATGATACATATCTGGTGCATTTTATGGATTTGGTGCCAGCGTTTCCCAAGTTTTTATTCGCCTGTATACTACTTTTTACTATATATTCCTACCTGAACTTACAATAAGTCTGCCATTTCGGGATCTAAATCGCTCTTCTTCATTTGAGGCTATGGTAGGATGTGAATTTGATATAACATACGACCCTGAGAATTGAGAATATGATTGCTATATAGATATATGAAGAACAATTTTTTTCAACTCCCTGTGTCCAAACGCCTAGTGACGATAATAGTAGCTCCTACCCATGGGAATCTCACCAATCAAACCCTTCACGCCGCCATATAATCATGAACAAAAGGAATGTAAAAGGCAATACCGAGGGAAATTCAGTGAAGAGGTATCTCCTAAACGAAAGGCCTGCCTTGCACTTATGCTCCATAAAGCCACACAGTTCACCTCAGCGATAAAACTCACCACGCTTCACGCTGACTCCATATTCGCCTACGGCCATACCCAAGTCTTCCATCGTGAGAACGGCTCGTCCCTGGCTACCCCCATGCCCGCCGCCTCCAAATCCAGACCTTTGCACACCCAAATGCAGCCCGCTAGTGTTGGCCTTGCCTTTTGCAGTGCCTTCTCCTCCGGTAGCTCCAGCACCGCCTGCGGTACCGGCTGTGGATGCCCCCCCGCCAGATTGAGCTGCTGCAGCCTGGTTTGCCAGTCCTGCTGTGATATTGATCGAGCCCATGGGATTGTTGGAAGACGCGCTATTTGAGCTGCGGATGCGCGAGTATTGATAGGCATCCGCCGCAATATCTGCAATGAATTTTTGGGTGGCTAATGCAAGTAATCGTGCTAGGTGAGGGGGAGTGCGATTTGGGCCTGACCCGGGGGGTGGTAAACCGGCAACGGCGAGGTAGTGGGCTGTGACAGCATCAGGTATCTAAAAGTCAATGTAATGTTAGCTGTTATTCGAGTTTATTGTATATATTTTTTTCCTCTATCCATTTCTCTTCTTTTAGGGGAGATTGGCGTTCAGTGTATGGTTGGCTATTTGGTACCAGTATGTAGTGAAAACGAGGTGAGTAAAGGAAGGAGTAAAGGTCCACATACGATAGGCGCATATTCATCCATCTGTCCTAGAAATTCCTTCAAACTTGTGTCCTTCTTTGATTGTGTGATTACTGGATCTACCCCGTGAAGCCCATGGGATGATGCGCCAGTTGCGCCAGTTGCGCCAGTTGCCGAAGCCATACCAGAATCGGCCGCAGCTTCAGGAGCGTTTTCGGCCTCAGGCTCTGTGCCACCCATAATAACGTCCTGTTCCTCTTCTTTGCCGCTGATATTATTGCTGTTGGGGATGGGGGCGGGAGTTACTATTTCATCCTGGGTAGCGACTACAGCGTTAGATGAGTCGCCGGTGGGCTCCCTTGATATGTCTGCTGAGCCTGCCTCGTAATTCGAACTTGTTGCGACTGGCTGCTCTGGGGCTAGGCTATTCTCCTTTGATCCTTGGGTTTCACTTCCTGTGGCGTGTAAAGGCGACGGCACTTCGGCTTGTGAAGGCTGGGGCTCGTTGTGAGTCTGGGGCGACGCCGTCGCGCCTGTCGCTACCGAAGCTGGAGTCGCTGTGCCAGGTGTCTGCGATGATGGCTGTGCAACATCAGGTTGGTTTATGGACGACGGTTGTGGTTGAGGTGGTTGTGGCTGCGATGGATTTGATTCGGCCATAGTGACAGGTGCACAAGAGAGTGTCAAGGGCAGGGATACAATCAGTGGCCGCGGTTTGTTGTGTCAAACTGGTTGATATCCCGCTTTGCTGAATTACAGGCTGCCCTGTTGGATGGAGAGGGCCTGATCGATGGAATTCTGGCGGGATTTGCTTTCTGGTGCTCAGTTGGATAGCTGGTCGATAGCCAACTAACGATATTTAATTATCTAGCACTGGGTGTTAGAGCCGCAACAGTGGCAATACTGACCGGCCTCAGTCTAGGTTGGTAAATTAGTAGCCGGAGGAGAGTCCGATGGATGAAAGGCGATGGTGAGAATAGAATGTATTGCCTGTTGCCATTCAGACTGCCGTCAGAATCAGTTCCAAGTATTCCTTCCGACTTTGTGTGGTCGTCAGATATTAGCCACTAGTTAACTCCTCCGTAGTTAACCAGGAATTTGACTTGGACTCGCGCTCAGAAACAGAGCTTTTACGCATTTATTTACACGAAATTAGTGGTTGGAAATAGTTATAGCATATTGTGGGATAATGGGTAGCGCATTTGTTGAGCAGCTAATAAAACCAAGAAACAGATATATATACACGTCTGACTGGGAGCACCACCCGTAAATTATATAGTTTGGTGAGGGATATGCAAAACTACAATACAATAGAAAATGAAATACGATAAAGAATATAATGAATAGAAATGACTGGATGGAACATTCTCGCTGACACGAAAATGCCCATTATATTGGAATTTGAAGTGAAGGATCCACGTAGCCCGTTTGGGTGTTGCTCTGTGTGGTTTCCGGGATCTGGCGTTCCTGGGTTAGAGATTGATATAGAGCTTGCTCAGCCGATTGATCATCCACTTGGGCCTGATTCTGCTGCGGAATAGCGCCCTGGTCTGGTAGCGGGGGCGCGACAGGCGTGTTGACCTGTGTGTTTGGATGTGAATCTCCTTGAGCTCCGGTATTGTCCGTGGGAGCAGGAGTAACCGGCGTATGGGCACCGGCCAGTGCCATCATCCCTTCGATTCCTTCAACGTGAGCTTTATCTTCTTCTCCTCGCCTGCGTTCGCGTTCCCGTGCTTCTTGCTTTGCCGCCTGGGCAGGTGCTCGGGTCTTGAGCTCGCCAGAGACGAACTTTAGGTAGTAGGGAACTTCAATGCCACTTTTCAAGAAAAACAATTTAAGATTTCGAGCTTTATCTTTCAATTGCACCTGATTCCGGTCCTTAAGGGCCTCGCTGATGGTACCTCCAGGCCCAAACATAGACAATATTTGGCTCCAGTGTGGTCCCTTCACCCGATCAAGGCCAGCCATCAGAGCGTTCTCCTCTTCGGTTGTCCATGGCCGTCGCTGATTCGGAAGGCCTGCTCGGCGGCTAGTTGGGGAGGACCTAGTGGTTGTCGCTAGCCTTGCACGTTCGTACAGAATCTGGGTCGGCTCGGATTGGGAATAATGTGGCACACCGGGCATGTACCCGTAACTGGCAGCAGGGGCATTCACCCTGGTGGGAGCCTGTTCGGCCGAAGGCTGGGGGTTGTAGGGCTGAAACTGAAATTGGCTTTGATGAAATGTGATTTGAGGGGGCTGAGATGGAGGAGCAGTAGAAAGCTGGCCAAAATTAGAAGCTGATTGAGCAACCTGAGGACTATGCTGTGGTGGGTGTTGTGTAGCTGGAACTGGTGGCTTAGATGGTGATGATTGCGGTGGTATGGATAAGGGATTTGTTGCCTGCGTCTGTTTGGTTTGTTGACCTTGCTGGTTTGCTGAGGTGGTAGGCCGTCGAACTCCTTGGCCTTGAAGAGCAATCTGGGCAGCTCGGGCAGCTCTTGCCACTAGGTCTATTTTTCCCATGCTCCTCTCAATGAGGTTATCAGGAGTAGGATTTGGCGGCACAACAGGAAAGTGAGACTCTAGAGCGGCGCTCTGTATATCTTGCTCTTCCTCTTTCGGTGAGTTTGTGGATTTTGTTTTGACAGGTTTTCTTGCCTGGTTTGGTCAGTACCACAAGTTTTAGGGGGGAAATATAATGGACACTGACCTGCTGGGTCGTGATGGTATCGATATTTTTGCTGATATAAAGGCAAATATCCCTCAGAAAGTCTTGCCAGAGATACTTCTCCGATAAAGAATTTACCAAATCCGGATTATTGATATCTGCCAAAAGAATATCTCGACGCGACCACACTCGTTTTACAAAATCTGTTTCACTGGGAGCAAGATGTCTGGTACCTGGTCTCCGAGCAAGCAGCTTTATTCCCAAATCATCTGGGAATAATTGGAATAGAATTTCGGATTTTGGACGATTCGTATTGTTTATTGCCGCAATAAAAGTTTGGGTCTTGAATTCCAGAAACAAAGCTGCCTGGCTTTTCAGTAGCCTACCGCCAGAGGGGACGAAAATATCCAGAAAGTTATCATGCAGCTCGGTAAAGCCCATTTCTTGATTCCCAAACAAGCTGAATACAAATGCCGCAAGATTCGCTTTTCTAATAACCTCTACTTGTACTGGATCTGAAAACCCTAGCTCTTGGGCAGAAAGGAACGGCCTATCGCCAGTGTAGACTTTCTTTGTATGGTCAAAAAGGGAGCGTAAGGTATAGAACGAGTGAGCGTTTTCCGAATGAGGTTCCGAGTCAATAGCAGTGAGTTCCGAAAAACTCGTACGAGCAATGAAGCAAAGAATTTGCGTAGACTTGGACAGATCAACAGTTAGTTATGGTAATTACCCACCACACTATACTCCAATCTCGACTTACCAGGTTATCAAGGATTGGCAGGCTTTGCGATTTCACGTCCAAATTGGCTTTGAGTAGTGACAATTTCACAGGGTCGCCGATATGGCTGTTTACGTTTCCCCCGACCTGGGTTTGATTTATTATACTGGATATCACCGCTGCTACGTTGTCGTCGGTGTCCGTGTTTTGAATGATAGAAGGCGGTTTCTGAGGTTTCTGGGTTGGCCCAGGAAGAGGTTCATGGTGCTTTATATTCACATCGGCAGTTTCAAGCTGCCCCTTCTCACTGTTCACCCCGCCTTGTAGGTTAACGTTTGCTGTCGATTGGGTGCCAGCATGCTGAGGTGCGGACGACAATGGATTGGCGGTTGTAGGTATATCGACGACACCCACATCCTGCCGGGCAGGCGAATCCGTTCGCCGTCGTTTCGCATCGGGAGAATCAACTAAGTTCCCGTCATCCTCTTCTCGGGTATGTTTTGATTTTGGTAGTTCTATAAAGCTCTAGGTTAGCAACAACAGAAACGCTTCCTTTCTCCAAAGCCAATGAGATGTTGGGCCAGCACAACCAATGGAGGTAGACTTACCATTGGATTCTGGGGAAAGCTTAACGGCAGACCTTGGTGGATCGACGGCCGTGTTTGCTGGAGGTTTGATATCGAATTCAGGAATAGGACTGGGCATGGCGGGCAGGACGTGCAGGGAGATTAGGGCATCAGCCAGCGTTTGAGGCCAGGAGAAGAAAAATAAGGGTTTAGGGATAGGGCGCAGAAGTAGGGCTTGGGTGGCGGTGGGTGCAAGCGGAATGGAAGGCCGCTAACCCGATCCAGCCCCTCACCCAGATTCCTGTCCATCCAGCGACAACCACTAACTTAGTTGCATACAGAGTGCATCAGATAGTTAGTTAAGGAACACGATGAGCATAATCTAGCTATTAATGAAATGAATCTAGATTGAGATGACTATACGGATTATGCATCGCACATGGCTGATACCCAAAGAACCACCTAACTAACCGATTGAATGGAGAACTTTTACGTGCTCACTGGACTCGCTGGTTACAACCTCGCGCCAGGTTGGGAATGTAGTTCTCTCTCGATAACTAGGGGCTCACTCCAGATACCATTTCTCTAGAAATAAGAACAATCTGCAATAGCCGGGCGGGCCATTCCACACCCTCTTAGCGGGTTCCTCCGGATAGGACAGTTTAGTGATTTCAACTCTTTCCTTGAACCAGGGGAGCAGACTGAGTTTAAACTCAATGGCGGCCGTACCTTGTCCCTACTGGCTATCTCAAGGTGCTCCCATTGAATGGATTCTTCTTCCTGGCTGACTTACTTATTTTTGCCTATGACATAACTACCCTATCCCAATTTTTCCATGCTTTCGAGAAGCCGACGGAACCGTCATGATATTTCAGTCCTCGCCTAGTAGCTCAACGTAATGCCATCTTCTATATTGAGGTTTATGACCCGAATATCTTTCCGTTAGAAGCCATCAAGGTTATCATTTTATCACTATGTGTATCAGCTGGCTTGCTTCTATTCTGACCATTTTGGTCCTCCTTCAAGGATTTGGGTTTTCTATTGCTCAGGCTCGCCAACGGGAAACTGTCTGGGGTGCTGTAATCCTTACGCTACACGGAGATAGCACCCCCAACGTTTCCCCCAATGTTAAATTTTTGTCACCTCTTGGAGCCCGAGAGCTACTGAGCTCTGGGGATGCAGCCCGACGTCGGTACTCGAATGCAGACCCGGACGACAGATCGTCTTCGACGAGGATCCGTGGCTTATCACCTTCTCTCATGCATCATCAAGTCTCGGTTTTAGCAACGCGATATCAACATGTTGCTGCATCTGCACAGGCCTTTATGCAGGGTCTCTATCCACCGCTACAGGATCCATTGACTCCTGAGTATCTCGCTAGTGATTTGACTCTAGTTAATGATGCTGTCATGGATTTTCCATTCAATGGGTACCAGTATCCGCTTATTTCAACATTTGGCGAACATGATCCCGGTTTCGTTCAACTTTCAGGGAATACCAACTGTCCAAAGTACACTTCTACTGTTTCGGAATTTCGTTCGATGCCGACTAATGGAACTGCGGAGCTATTAATTGAGTCTGGCCTCTTTTATTCCAAGCTTTACCCTCGTATCCTATTTACTGCTTTCGGCCAAGACTCTGTGAACATAGGCAATTCATACGACATTTACCAGTTCCTGAACTACCAATACATTCACAATTCGACGGCCAAGAATATAATCACGGATGACGATCTGGAATTCGCCCGACATCTCGCCAGTCGCTGGCTTTATACAACAAATGGAAATGTTGGCGCAGACGGCCATATTTTCTCCATAGCAGGAAAAACGATGGCATATAACATAGTGCGCTCGCTTCAAAGTAACATAAAATCTAAAGGCTCATCAAACAAATTGACCATGATTTTTACCGACCCTAAACCGATGATGGCATTTGCATCCCTTTCTGGCCTTCCAAATCCCAATCATTCGAATTTCAGAAGCCTTCCAAATCCAGGGGCTTCAATGATAATTGAGCTTTTCAGCATGGAAGAAACCCCTTTCCCGTCTTATCCTAGTTCAGAAACCAGCTTAATGGTCCGCGTACTCCTTCGAAATGGGACCAATACTACTGACGCTTCTACTCCGTTCGTGGCTTATTCCATGTTTGGCCTCGGCCCCAGCAACGCCGCCATCTCATACAAGGAGTTTGTTAACAAAATAGTACCTAACATGTTATCAGCTTCCGGGTGGTGCGTCGCATGTGAAAGCAATAACCCCTTCTGCCCCAAATTTCAACAAGTTGGTGATCCTGATAGAGGTCCTGCTGACAGTATTCTTGTGATTGCTTGTACTTCTTTTGCTTGGTTATTTATCTGGGGTTGCATAATGCTCATCAGACATGTTTATACCCGTGGTTGTGTTAACATCCGAAAGCTCAGATCTAGAGGGGTGAATGGTCAACTTTTTCCAATTTGTTCAAGCGATCATCACCCTTCAAACTACAAGCCAGGTGGCAGCATTCAGGATGATACCCATGAGCTACAAAGCATGGGGCGTCAGGCTAGGATTTTTGAGGATACAGATGGAAGCGAGAGTCTGATAAGCCCAAGTGACCAACCTGTCAAAATCCGTGAATATGTTTAATTGAATCTATACTTTGTTTCTTGAAACATCAGATATGTTCACCAGCTATGTATGTATAGCAGATGATCTATTAAGGTATTTTAAACGTGTTGTGTAAAAAGTGAATTCAACCTATTTTTTTTTATATATTATCCCTTGTTAATTGTGTTGAAAATAGATCAAACACTGTGAACAACATATCCATTGTTTTTCTTTCCTCCCAACCCTTTATTTTCTGTTTTGGGCAGCAGGTTGTATTATATGTTGATGCTCCTCACCTGTCTCCTTTCGTCCCATCTCTCAGGCCTGAAAGAGACATGACATCACAAGATCACAACATCACAAGAAGAACCACCCCGACAACAGACCAATTTAACATTCAACACATCTTTATTTAATGTCGTCGTCCTGCCCTGCTTGCGGCACGAGAGGGGCTGCCAGTATGATTAGACTTGCATGTTTATGTTTACTTCCTGTTCCTGTTACTTCTCGCTCCTTCTACCCTCTCTTTGGCCTCACTCTAGCTTTCCTTCTTCATATTACATCTTGCCTGGCTGTAATTCCTAAGCCTTTCTCCTTCCATTCTGTTGGAACTAGGGCTATCTTCCTGGCTATTTGTACCCAGTTGATCATATCCTACCTAAATCCTTCTCTCTTTTTCTACCCAGCTTGCTATTTTGTCCCCTGATTTGCAGGAAAGCAAAAGGAAGCCATTTCTATTCGAAGCTTGCAAATACATCAAAGTAACAAAGTCCGGTGATAAGCAGACTTGTTACTTGCGTTGACAGGTTGTTTCTGTTCATGTGGTATTACTGATATCACATCCGACTTTACCGCTGCCAATTCATACTGGATGAAGTTCATCGAACTTGCTTGAACAAAATAGGATATCGTTTTTGCGTGGATTGGAAACCAAGAGAAAAACTAATCTCTCCGTTGGAAGGAGGGTGGTATTCCAGTTTTGAAATTGGATAAAACTTCGGTCCCTCGTTTGCCCTGGTTTTGTTTCAAACAAACGAGTCCGGAGGAAAGTTGACATTAGAGAGTAATGAGCCATCATCATGTCGTCCACTTATAATCGAGAGTCCGGTAAGGGTTGTCAACTACTGCCCAATAACCAGTATTCTGATTAGAGGCTAACTTTTTATCTCACACAGACGAATCGCTTGAAACGCCGAATACTGCTTATCGGATGTTTTTAAGTGACGAAAATGGAAACAAAACTAAGCCAAATATTCCCGGAGAAACGGTAGGGAAAGAAGATGATATTTTCAATGACATTGTTTTGATGAGCGCTTCGGCTCCTTGCACAATGAGATCAAAAGGTCGAAAATATGATGTTCCAACATTGTTGAACATTGGACATCAACTTGGGAGCAGCGTTGCTTTAGTGAAATCGGATTTAAGAGAGTCAATCGACTCCGGTAAGGGTTCATTCCTGAAGTTGTTGATGATCATGATTAACGGTATGCTCTAATGTATAGGTCGCGGGTCATCCCCTAGGAATCGTGTGCTGGTAGAGAGATCGATAAATCATTCTCGGACTTGCACAAGCTTATCTATTAGCTCTGAAACAAGCTGCCATGCTCCTCCATCGGCAATTGTGCGCATACCACGCCGGCAGCCGAGAAACGCACCACACGGGAACCTTGCCCAAAGGAACGAGGGATTTGCCAGATTCCTAAAGGAACATGCTTCACCAAAACATCAGCGAGTTACCGCTGGTGGCCGCATAGTCCCGATGCCATGTCAGTTGAATGATGCTCCAGAGTTTATGTTACCGGAGAAAAACCCTGAGGATAAACCAAATAGACAGCACCCAACGACGACGAAGGGAGATGAGGCAAAACCCCGCGTGACCTCGCAAAGAAGACGAGATTCCCGGGCAGCAATAGACAATGGGGGAACCGAATCTAGCAAAAGACGTGGATCCGCCGGCAGCCAGAAAAGCAACTTGACCAAAACAGCATGTACAACGGGCCCGGGCCAGTATCAAGCTTCTGCTGTTACCACCCCGACAGCTCTATTTCCAGCAACTCAAGGGAACATTAGTAACCAGGGTTCTACTTATTTTAATACCAATTTGCCTGTCAACTTGGGAAACCATGCTGTCGATGGAGTTTCAATGGCTATGGGCCAGTCAGACGCAACGAATATTTCCTTTCCAAATCTGCAACAGAGCTACCCGCTAGCTGGAATCCCACACTTTGTCCCGCAACTTGGCCAAACATTTGCTCACACACCTTATTTCACCCCAATTGGTAACATAGGAAACTATCCAGCAGCATCAAATATGGCAATGATGAACCCGGCGCAGTTTTATCATTTGCCTGCTAACTTTGCTCCGCCGTATCTTGGGCCTACCGCCCCTGGAATAAACCAAACTCAGCCGATTCCGTCTCCGGTGAATAATCCTGGGCTCAACAATGCCCTTGAAAATGCGATCCAAGAGTTCGAAAGTATCTCCACTCAGCTTTCAAACTTGGATAGGTATATGGCGTTGCACACTTGGGACTTTGACCCAGCAAACAAGAAGATACTGGTGTCACAACGTATGGAACTCGTGATGAAACTTGATACTGCGAGGGTCGTCAAGGAAAATCTAGAAGCAACATTGCGAACTCCTCCAAATACAGATATTATACCAGGGAGCTTTATCCCTACAGCCGCAAATGTGAACGCACAAAATTTCATGTCAGGGATTGCCTGCACCCCGAACCAGTCCTCCCAAAATGGATATCAGCAATTTGCACGGCCAGCAGGGGCAGCCTCACTGGCCTTGAATGAATGGAATAGCCCAGTATCTCCTTCTCAAATGAGTGAAATTCCATACACTTTAGTAGAGCCGGTCAGCAGCATTGATTATCAACAGTTTCCTACCCTAACACAAGGGGCCCAAGAAACCAGGATGGGGCATGATGAATGGGCAAGCTGCAATCCAGTATATTCCGTTTCCCCCAAAGTCATCGGAAATTTTACGGATGATGAATCCGTTAAGATTATGGCCTCTGCTACTGGTGAAATATTTGCACAGCCAGCTAGCCGTTGGGTGCCTCCTCCTGAACTCAGCACAATCTATCAAAAGATTGAAGAGGCCGCAAAAAGAAACGAGGCATTGGGACCGCTTTTCCAAGAACTCGCCAAAGTAACGGCGCGGATGAACCCACTGACGTTAAACAATTTGGGGAGGAGCGACAGTTACTTCTCGCAAATGCAATATCCTGGCTCAAGTGACACCATCAACAGTTATGGGCCAGACATGCAGGGTCCCTCTAAGCCTCATGGCGTTAAACAAACGCCGAAGGTTAGAGATTACCGAAAAATTGAAATGTATGTGTGTTCCACGCCTTCTACACCCATACCAATCCCTCCAGACTGATCATATATTATAGACGTGCAGCAAAACAGCAACGGGATAATGAACCTAGGCAAGATAAAAGCGATAGCATGGCTTCAACTAGGTGAGTTTTAAATGATAGTACAGCAAATGAGATAACTTACTGAATACAAACTTTTACGGAATATAGGGGCGTCAGCGAGAGTTCGATGACGGACTGTAGCACGAAATATTCCCAAGACTTGGATTCGGTTCAAGGCAGCCGTGCAAGTAAGGGTCATGGCGTTACAAATAGTATGAACAGCTCTCAGACAAGCTACATTGAGAGCCGATGCCTGCCTGTGGCTCCAGTCACCACAGCGTTACCAGTGCTTCTTGGAACTCCGAAAGATAAGGCGTTGCAGCGACCAACAAACATTCCACGGGCAATGACGCCCCAAACGACTCAGAATGCATTATCCTTTACACCTTGTAGGAAAGATGGGCACAATGCGGCTTCACGAAAAGTCGAGACGTTGACCGTTGCGCAGAAAATCAATGCGCAGGGGTACTTACCTTCGTTTGATGGAAGTGGAGATTCACAAGATAATAAGAAGAGCATGACAACAAACCAGAAGAAGACTAAAGGTGCCAGCAGCAACAACGACACCCAGGCCAACGATTCTGGGAAAGCATCTTCGAGGTCAACCTTAGGCTGGTTCACAGGCTTTCACATGCCGGATATCATGGATGTTCGCAGATTCTATCAAACGCTCCGGGAAGAGGATAAGAACGCCGTTGAAAGATACAGGGAAGAACCACGTCGAGAATTTTGAATCCGGTGACGAGCCCTGCAGAGCTTATTTTCTTTGATCCGGAGACATTTTGCTTACAAGACGGAAGTGACGCGGGGTTTTCTTTCAAACTTATTTTGCTTTAAACATTTTTTTTTTGCTATTCCTTTCCAATTAGCCGCCTGGTATTGATTAAGAGCCAATAACGAAAGGAAAGGAAATAGGAAGCTGGAATTCATGGAGTAGCGAAGGTCACTGGAGTTTTCATTTGAAAGAAATGGATGTATGATTAGAGTAGCTGGCAACAGCACCGACATGGACACTTTCCAAGATGTAATAACTATTACTCAATCAGTCAATCCCATCGTATTTCCTTTGAACTTTGAACAAATCAATTTTCTCATCACATTTTAATATGGAGTGTGGCTATAAGTTAACTAGGTCATTTACAAGGATGATTTGGGGGGGGGGGCGCCAAGAATCAGATTGCGGGAGTTCTTGGCATGCCTCCTCAAAAGGGAAACAACACCCACTCTCCGCTCCTCCCTTATCTCTCCTCTCTTCTCCTCTTCTCCTCCTTAGTTACTTCCAACTAACTAACTCCCTTCTAACTATCCCTTCTCTAGTATGACATAGTTCTACCTCTTCTGCATCAGCCAGCCATCAGGGTTAAGAAGAAAGAAAGAGCCTGGGAGATTAGCAATATTCTGCTCAATGCCGAGAATATCCCGCACCACCAACCTACCTTTCTGTCTCCTTAATCGCTCAGCACACGAAACTCTTCGTATACGGGTTCGTTCGTCAACTCAAACCACCAACAGTTAACTAGCTTCATGATTTGCCTGTGTTTGATCATCTTGATGTGCTCCTGCATGACTAGTCGGTTGCAAGCTTTTTCATTAGTTGGCGCTAGTTCATGAACTGGTGGTCTAGTCCAGTGGTTTTCGGACCTATTCTTTCTCCACACTTCTTCCAACCGATGAATGATGCCCGCTCCAGAGCCGGTGGAGATTGTGACGGCTTTTTAGCCCAGCTTGGATCAAAAACCTGTCAACCATGGACTTCACCGATGCCCGCGCTTGTTGCGGGCCGGAGAATGCTGATGTTTTTTTTTTTTTTTTTTTTGAGTTTGGGTTCTCCTCAGAAACCCCCAGTTTTATGATAATTTTTCTTCGCCCCTCGTTTTCCAGTTTTTATTTGATCAGCAGCCTAGTTCTTCGAAGGCGCGTTTTCTTTCCCGTTTTATACCCTGTCCTTGGAGCCAATGATTTCATCCTCTCCAAATACTTGCCCCTTTGAGATCTTTATCTATGTTGGCCGCGCCTACATAGATCATCCGATTGTCATTCCTCATTTTTCTCTTTAGCCGGTTCCAGTTCCAGTTATATATATAATCATCACCCTGTCCTTCGTCAGGTTGATATATAGTACTGTTTATAGATCGGCCTTATTTCATATTTCTCTGCACATATTTTATTTCATATACCAATCAGTTTTGGACATCAATCCAGCTTGTTGATTGTTTAATACACACGAATATATATACATAATATAATGACGGTGCCCTCCAACGCCGGGGATGACACTGGCGGGAAGCCCGGAAATAGTCCGCTATGGTGGCAGTTTTGGAAGAGCAAAGAGAGAGATATAATTCCTCAAGACACTACTACCAATCAGCAACGCCGTACTTCAATCACAGAATCCATTATACAATCTTTATCTTCTGCTATACGGCCGCAGCAACAAAATCCCTCCGATATAGATCGAGAAAATGTCCTTGACCCAGAAATTGATATGGAAAAGTTGGGGAGGATGCGCCCGGCAGTGTTCAAAAATTTTGGGTCAGAGCTGGCCTTTGGCTTTTCAATTGTTATGTCACAAGTATTAGCGGTAAGACCTAGGTCCCTCCGATATAAACAATCTCCCATTCGTCTGAAAAAAAAAGAGAAAGAAAGGAAGAAAAAAACAACTGCTAAGTGTTATATTCTAGGAATATTTTATTTCCGGGTTTAACGTCATCATACCTAGATTAGTTGATGAATTCGATATTCCAGATGCTGCAGCAGTGTGGCCAGCCAGTGCCTTTTCACTTGTTGTGGCTGCTACGCTTCTATTCTTTGGCCGCCTCACAGATATGATGGGTGGCTATATCATATACGTATCAGGAATGGCATGGCTATGTGTCTGGTCCATCATTGCCGGGTTTTCCAAGAACCGGCTGATGTTGATCATTTGCCGGGCCTTACAAGGCCTAGGTCCAGCAGCCTATCTCCCCTCGGGTATGATGCTTCTGGCAGTCATCTATCGGCCAGGTCCACGCAAGAACATGGTTTTTAGTATTTACGGCACCTGTGCGGTTATCGGGTTCTTTGCCGGAATTTTCTTTTCCGGACTGGCTGCTCAATACCTCGATTGGCAGTGGTATTTCTGGATCGGGGCAATCCTTGCCGCTGTCACGACCGTGAGCTCATGGTATTTTATCCCATCAGACTCGGGAGAGCGCAATTTAGAGATCAAGATGGATTGGTGGGGCACAGGGCTTATTATTTCCGGGTTGACGCTGACGGTATTCGCTATTACTGATAGCGCACATGCGAGCAATGGCTGGAAGACACCATATGTGTTGGTATGCTTCATCATCGGGTGCCTGCTTCTGGCCGGGGCCGTTTATGTGGAAGGTTGGGTTGCCGAATGGCCTCTGCTTCCTTTCGATCTATTCCAAGTACCGTATATGAAGGCGATGGTGCTTGCGCTACTCTTCTTCTACGGTTGCTTTGGAACTTTCCTGCTTTATGGAACCTTATAGTGAGTTTCTAATCTAATCTCTCCTTTGCCTGTTTATATGTTACCCCCATCCATTTCCCCTCCTTTCTAACTTTCAATCCTTTACTAGCATGACACATATCATGAACGCCTCCCCAATGCAAGTAGTCGTCTGGTGTGTTCCCATGGTAGTGGGCGGGTTCGTCTTTCCCATGGCGGTAGGAATATGCCTACACCTAGTCTCCGGCACCATACTCCTCGCCGTCTCCGGTCTAGGCTGGATCGCAGCCAACGTTCTTTTTGCCGTAATGCCTGATAACGCATCGTACTGGCCCTATGTATTCCCCGCAATGATATGTGCAACCCTGGGGATCGATGTTACCTACAACATCACCAATATATTTATCACTACCAACCAACCAAAACATCGTCAGGGTCTGGCCGGCGCCCTGATAAATTCTGTCCTGCATCTCAGTATCGCGGTGCTACTCGGAATTGCCGACATTGCCCAAGTTTCAACTCTACATAGGGGTAGGAAAGAAAGTTATCAGGTGGTTTTTTGGTTTTGCGTTGCCTGTGCGGCTTCGGCATTTGTGATTATGGTTGGCTTTGTAAGAGTTACCCCGGCAAAGAGTGAGATGACGGTGGATGAGAAAAAGAGACAAGAGGCTGCCACAATGCAGCAGCTAGGTCACCCAGGAGGTGAGAAGGCTGGTATGGACTTGAGGCAGGATCAAGGATCAGGGACTGAGTATCCAACCCGACCTCGTGATACAATGGTTTAACCATATATATGTAGATATATAACTAGCAGGGAGATACTTCTCCTTGCCTCTTTTGTACAGAGCTAATGAAGAAATGAGTCCAATGACATGATGTTCCATGGGAAATGGTGTATCTCGCCCGCCAGTGTCCTCAAACTGAAACTTATGTATTTCATCATTGCTGTAGCTGGTTTTAAGACCTGCCAGTGAAGTGAATACTGTGGAATTTACTCGCGTATGTTGCGGGATACCAGATAAGATATTTTAACAAAAAAAAAAAAAAAAAAAAAAACCTGCAAGTAATTCATACCTAACTATATACATATTTCGCACTCTAACATGCAAGAAAGCAGACCATGGCATATAGAAGAAAAATAAAAAAAAAGTTAGGACAGCAATAGAAAGAGTCATCTCATAGTAACAATTCTCGCAATATTAGCAGAAACGCCCACAGATACCGAGCAAACACAACTCCTAAAACAGAGGATAAAACCAATTCAACGTGATGTGATCTGAAGGAAATATGAAAGCGAAAAAAGCCATGCAAACAAACACACACCCCTTGACCCATCACAAATCGGGATATATGTTACCGGTTGCAAATCGAACCCAGCTGGAAAATCCCAAGATACCTCGTTAATTTTTATGTAATGCCACAGGAGCGTCTGAAAGAGGGAGGAAATTGCGAGATTAAAACCACAGAACATGACTTCATAAATCAAAATCGAAACAAGGGCACGGAAGAAAATTTGACGAAGATATAGTAAAAAAAAACAATCACAGGGCTAGGTGTACAACCCCGCATATGACCTGGATTCATATTTCATAAGGCTGAAGATGGAAGCATACTTACTCTCTTTGTAAGGACGCGGGAGAAAAGACATCGAAGCAAAAATCTATGTCAGGAACTTGTGGAGAGCGTAGAGCAAAAACTCGAAGAATCACCTCTTTTCGTTCGTGGGTACGCTATCGTCGACTAAATGCGCATGATAATCCTCTTCGTGATGGAGAGTCACGCTATTAAATTCTTCGAATGGGTCAACGGCTTTTTCGCCGGGTGTAGTATGGACCGGATCCATTGGAATACCCTTGAGTCTCTTTCCACTGATATCAACACTGGCGCTCTCTTTGACATTTCGAAAGTTGACAGTATCAATGGCTCGTCCTTGATGGGGGATCATGGGAGGTTTCATGTGTCGGATCAAGGCCCATTGTGTAGTGCGAAAGAAAGGATGGGTCTTTACGTCCGAAGCGCCAGCACGCGCACCGAGACGACGACATTCATCTTTAATGAGAAGTTTGCGGATCAAAGATTTGCAGAGACTAGATAAGATAAGAGAGATTAGAAAGAAGCCAGAACTAGACGCGGGAGTCGGTGAAAGCCGACTTACTTTGAGATTGGCTGCGCAGTAGCATGCTCTGGGAATGGAACCTCGTCTTTTAAAATGTTTGCGAAAGTTGAATTCCGGTTCTTGCCCTTGAATGGCGTTGTACCGTAAAGCATCTCATATATCAGAATGCCTAGTGTCCACCAATCCACCGCACTTGTGTGACCGTTGCCCTTTATAACCTCTGGTGCAATGTATTCTTCCGTGCCAACGAAAGAATTTGTCCTGAAATCTGCGATACACGACTTTGTATCTATGGTCGGTAAGGAATTGGCAGAAGTGCCGTTTCGGCCAACTATCATGGTTGGAGCGCCGCCCGGGCCCGATTGTTTTGATAGGTCGAAATCCGACAACATGATATGGCCAGATTGGTGGAGAAGTATATCTAGAAGTATGTAAGTTGAATGTCTGGCTGAGAGATGTGTGATGGCATTAAAAAAAATACTTACTCTCCGGTTTTAAGTCTCGATAAATGAAGCCCATTAAGTGAAGATACTCTAGAGCGGCGGTGACTTCGGCGGCATAAAATCGAGCGTCGTCTTCCGAAATACACTTCCCGGGTCTTGTTTGGAGAGCTGTAAGGTCGTTAGTATCAAAGATGAGACCGCAGATGAGTGAAGGTCTTCAATTCACATACCTCTGAAGAATTCACCACCGCTGCAGTATTCCATACACAGATAGAGATGCTGTTCAGATTGAAACGAGTGGTAGAGTGTGACAATAAAAGGATGATTGCTTGTCGCAAGAATCTCCTGTTCAGCCAGGGCTCGTTTGATCTTATTTCTTTTGATCATTTCCTTCTTGCTCAGCACTTCAAAAATGTAATGTTAGCTAGCAGAAAAACCAAAATTGGATAGATAAATCAAGGAAAAATTTTTACCTTTCATGGCGTATAACCGATTGGACTTCTTCTCTCTCACCAGATATACCTTCCCAACATCTCCCTTCCCAATCAGTTTGATTTTATCAAAGCTTCCGGGGCCTACTTCAACATTGCGCACTTTGATGGAATTCGAGCTGTATGTTCGCCTATAAACTGAATTTCGAATTTGGCCTGGCAGTGGCAGTTTACCAACCTTATCGAGTTGTGATGCTATAAGATCGGGATGAGAAGTTGTTTGTTCAACAAAGCTCAACTTAGGCGTATTTCCAGGGTGCTCAACTAAGGGTTCTTTCCCTAGTTCCGCGGTTCTGGGCCGCTCGGTATCCTTCCCACTCGCGAAGAGACCTTGGGCATTAGGAGCAGATGCTACCCTTCTAAGCTTCCTAGCTAGTTCTTCCTTACTAGCCGCAGTCGCCTGCTCAGCGGTCACGGCACCATCAACCCGTAATAGGGAGTTGTCTGGAGGTGTTGATGGCACGCTATCTTCATTCCGGTGTCGCAATGCAGGGTATCCTTGATGGGCGAAGTAAGGGTTCGCGTGCGCGGTAGGGGAGACACCATCGTCATCTAAAGGGTTGCCTTCGCTGGCAACAGTGGTGGATCGATTCCGAGTAATATGTGGGAGGAATCGTGATTGCCTAAAGCTCGATTTGGACTCTGGCTTGGGAGGAACTAGGTGAGAGCTGCTATTGCTCGGCCCTAAACCATTGTGACTGGTAGAACTGGATGAGGAGGAGCTGTTGATCCGGAAAAAGTTCTTGAGCTTGGTCGGAAAATGAGAGGACGAGTCACCCGAATGTTTTCGACTCGGCAGCGAGATACTGGGGAAGTTTCGTTTATCTGTGCCTACATTCGCCGTCCCTGAGGAATTGAAGAATTGGGTCATCACAGCAAAAGAGTTGGTGGGTTGCTGTCGATGAAATGTAGGGGCCGGGGATACGGACGAAGACGGCTTTGTCCGTAATAACAAGACGATATAGTTATTTAAATGATTGCAGGGTGAGTAACGTACGTCACACCGTATGGAGTACTTGGCCGAAGAGGAGGGAGGGAGGGAGAAGAGGGAATATTCGCCAGGTTGGAGATTTGGCCGTTCTCTTTAATTTTCTCTCTTTCTCTCTCTATCTCTCTCTCTCTCTCTCGCTCTCGCTCTCTTCCTTGCGTCGAGTGCAATACTTAAGCAGTTAGATAATTTATCCAGCTGGGTGGTTGAGGTCGAGATGGGCCGGGAGGCGAGTGGGTAAGGGGTTGTCTTGGTCGCACCGATAATTAGAAATCAGAAACCATAGGAACCATCAACGTGGGCGAATGTTTAAATCAACCCACGGGCAGCGCGGATCGTTCCTTCAGTCCCTCAGTCAACAAAAAATATGAAAATGATGCCTTACAGCATAGATTACCGCGTAGGATTGGAGGAATCGAAGGGATCGAAGGGATCGGGGGCATCAAGAGGATTGGAGTGAAGGGTGTGAGAGAACGAGAACGAGAACGAGGTCAAAACTTACAAAGTAAACATTGATTAATAAAAAATGATAAATGTCTTGAATAGTTAGCCTGGTTCTACCCGACGAGTTGGAAAGTCTGCAAGTTCCAGCATTGCTTGTTGGAAGTTCAGCACTCAATGTTTCAATGTTTCAATGTTTCAATCTGTGATGGTGCATTCACGTGGAGTTAAACCAACTATTTTATTAAAGGATTTGTTCAATTCAGTCACCAGAATAATATCTATTTTGAACCGCGGCTGGAAGCTGAAAGACAGACAGACACATCATTATACATTTATACCCAAGTTGTGCAAGATCTGCACCAAGGATTAATTCGTTCATTAATTAAATACATCTTAATCCATGGAATCCCAAGACCATCCGTTGCTGGGTGAAAACCCCCTCCTCACCCCGCTTGAGCAAGAAGTCCTTGAAGAATACGCGCGACTGTTGGAGAACATGAACGAGGTATTACTCCTGCTTTTATGTTCTCTTTCTCCCTCTCCCATACACCTAATTAAGCTGTTCTTATTTGAAATCTTCAGCTTTCTTCCACTCTGGACGAACTGGCCGTTCAGCCAGCCTCTGATACACTCGAGGCCCTCCGTGCCCTGGAGCGCAAGACAGCCACCGTTTACACATTGTTAAAGGCCAGCGTGTATAGCATCGTCCTGCAGCAACAGATATACAACGGAGGAGACGAGAGCATAGCGCCGACAGACGAACCATAGCTTGCCCAGATATTCTGCTGCTGAAGGGAAGTTTATTGACTTGGAGTTTGGATTGTATTTGATAGACGAACGAGATATCGGATGATACGGTGTTTTCATTTTTTTTTTTCATGGGCAAATGGCAATATATCCCGGAGTTCTAGAGTTGGACAACCTTTGTGTTTTTTTTTATTTATAATTCTAGTTACAATACAAGCGGATCTCATGCATAATCTTCTCTTTTTAAAGAATATCTATGGAGATCAAGGTCAAAAAGAAATAAAAAGGCTAGTTATATAAAAATACATAGCATCTCCCAGGCCAAAATATATTACAGATATCTCGCAAATGGAACGACATGATCGGATGGTCAATCAGAATAATCAGACGTTTCCTGCATAGTATACTTTCCTTACATCAACCAACTTCTTGCCTCTAGCACGAGCGATATCCTCAGGAAGTTTTTGGCTCATTAGTGCCTGGTAGGCTGCCTTTGCTGTATTCATTGGGTTTCTGGAACGTGAAACTCGTGCAGCCAGATCCTTAATACCAGCTACGCGGCACATTTCCCATATCCGGTGTGAGCATCGAAGTCCGAACCCTACACTTGGGATTAGCAAAGTGATGCAAAATCGAACAGGGAAGTGAGGGGGGGTGTTTATATCAACAACTTACCGGGCGGTCGGTGCATCAAGACTAACTCTGTTCCTCCAACCTTGCCTTTAACGTCACCGTAGATGGTACGTTCCTCGTATCTCGGTACGGGTTGCATGTTTCGAATTGCTCGGTACTGAGATTGCAACCTGGCGGCATCAACTTCTTCCGATTTCCCTTCACCGATCCCAAGAAGCCCCTTGCCATTACCCGCGACGGAAAGAACATATGCCTTACGAATTTTCCCTAGACGGGTCTGGTTCACAACATCGTGGCTGACGAGAGTTTTGACTCGTAATCCTTTAATATCATCCTCACTGTAGCCGGTAACCTGCATCAATGTCTTCAAAGCGGGAGTTACTTCTACGGCGGCCTTATTAATAGCTGCTTTTTCCACTAGGGGTTCGTAACGACCGACGTTATAGAAATTTTCCCCTTCCGCATATACATCAGGTACCAGCGCGCTGTGAGGGTCTGTCTCTGCTTCTTCCTTGCCCACGGTCAATCGCAATTTATCCGTAAACCTCAGCCAATCCGCCGTAGAAATGTCTTGGGGTAAGTTTAGAACGAAGTTCGCCAAATCGTCGGTCAATTCATCCTCAGTCTTGAGACGAGAGTTGGGGTCGGTGTTGGTGACTGGAGCACGGATATGGTGATCGATGACGGGTTCTACGGTGGAAAAGTCGTCTATGTATTTAAGTGCCCACGAGTCGTCCCGGGTCACAGATTGCTTCTCTATATCTTCGTCTGAAATGGCCTTTTCTCCTGCTTCAATGGCTTTGATCTGGTCTGGCGAGAACACTTTGAGCATTTCGGCCTTTTCTTCCGCCGAATACGGGCCCGATTGGGAAGCATTCGCTTTTAACCATCCTGAAACATCTGACGCTTTAATATTGGCGTGTTTGGGCTTTCGTGTGGAGGAAAGTGTTGGAGTTGTATGGAATGCTCGTCGAGGATACCGGGCCAATGTTGCCCTGGAAAAGGAGCAAAACAGGCATCGAGCCGGCCCTGTGACACTCATCTTAAAAGCGAATGCTCGAGAGACCTCGTTCGGCCCCTGTTAGCGACGGCCAATTCTTCGAGATGCTGTGTGGGATGAAGCAATCGAACGAGAGGAAGGGGAAGGTCGTGTTCGTCGTTTGGTCAAGGTGTGTGTTGAGAGGATTTTCCTCATCCAATTAAGATTTGGGCAAAACTTTTTACACGCCAAGACCAGCCCGACAAATAATTCTCCAGCTTTTAAACATTACAAAAAAGAATAAATTCGAAATCTGGGAGCTTGCTTGCAACGAAACATTATAGACAAGTACACTGGCTAGATTTTGAACATATCAGCTGCATGGAAGAGGGGCGAACTATGCTATAATTTCCTTCCTATCATCTGTTCACCTTCGATTTAAAGCTGTATTTGTCGATGCGAACAGCTGTATTTCGTCGTGTCATCGTCCACTTGCGACCCCAATCTTCAAGACAACATCACAGCTATTCCACCCAGTATAACCCTAAAGGTTTTGCTCCGATCTTCAAAATGCAGGGAAAGGGCAGTTCCAGAGGCAATTCAGAGCCTCAAATGAAGAAGAGGAAAGGCAAAGGTAAGGAGGCAAAGGAAGGGTCTTCCGAAGAAGTGCTGGAGCTCGATGTCCAAAATCTCATACGGAATTATGAACGGCGCAAGGACGAAAATGATACCGAGCAAGGAGTCGAGAAAGCAGATATCGCCCCTTCTGTCATTCATCGCGGCAAGGGCGAGCCATTCCCTGAAACCGAGGTCACAATATCCGATCTCTCATCAACCGGTGAAGGACTGGCTCTCTCGCCGGCTGGTGACCACGTTTACTCTGTCCCATTCACCGTCCCGGGAGACACAGCTCGAGTGCGGATCTATCGGACGCAAAAGCAACAATCATACAGCTTGACGGATCTCATCGAAGTCACATCCCCTTCCCCACAGCGTGACAACTCTCTGATCAATTGCAAATATTTCGGAACCTGTTCCGGATGTCAGTACCAGATGTTGCCATACGAAGATCAGCTCCGACAGAAGAAAAGAGTCATAGAAAAAGCATATGCCAATTTTTCAGGGTTAACACCAGAGGTTATACCTACAATCGGAGACACCTTTCGTTCGCCCTTACAGTACGGATACCGAACCAAACTGACCCCTCATTTCTCCCAATCCAATCGCACACGCCGCAAACAAGGGAGCAGGGAAGGCTCCCCGGAGATCCCAGCAATTGGGTTCTTAAGGAAAGGCCGGCGCCAGGTCATGGATATCGAGGATTGTCCCCTTGGAACAGATATTGTTCGGAAAGGGTTGAAAATCGAACGCAAACATGCGGCAGAGAACATACACAAGTTTAAATCTGGTGCTACTATCTTAGTTCGGGAAAGTACAAGGCGGATACCCAAAGACCAGCCGCCACAGGCTGAAAATGAGGAAACCACGATACGGATCGAACGCCCAGATTACATTGAAGAGAAAAGTTATATCACAGATCAAAAAGGGATATCCGTGGAATATGTGGAAGATTACCAATTTCGAAATATCGCTGGCACATTTTTCCAGAATAACAACTCTATTTTACCATCGTTCATCGACTACGTGCGCAGCAACGCCATACCACCCAAATCGACACCAGAAAACGAGCAGCATGATAATAGTGCCCTATGCGAACCTGAACCGAGACTAAAGTATCTTCTTGATGCTTACTGTGGCTCTGGATTGTTCACAATTGCATTATCTAAGACATTCCGCTCATCTCTAGGGATCGATGTCGCTGCAGGAAGTATAACATGTGCTCGCGAAAACGCAGCGCTAAATAAATTGCCTAATACAGGATTTGCGGCCGCCGACGCTGCGGCGCTTTTCAAAGAAGTCCCTTACCCACCGGACCAAACGCTTCTTGTTATCGACCCGCCTCGGAAGGGCTGCGACACTAATTTTCTGAATCAGTTGTTGGCATGTGGGCCTGTGAGAGTACTGTATGTGAGTTGTAATGTACATACCCAAGCCCGGGATGTTGGGTATCTGGTACAGGGCGGACAAGGCATACGATATGAGATTGAGAGCATCAGAGGGTTTGATTTCTTTCCGCAGACGAGCCATGTGGAAAGTGTGGCCGTTTTGAATAAGGTTGTGGACAATCCTCTGTAAAAAAAAATTTGGGGTTTTGGGGAATATTGACGAATGATTGTGTTATTTATATTCATCTAAAGCGAAAGAGGTAAATGGAGACAAACGGAACTGTATATATTATTCATGGTAATTCATATAATGGAGAGCTACCATCTTTGGTTATTTACATGTTGAAAGGACAACAGCATTTGTCTTGGTTTGCGATGCCACCCACCCACGCGTTTTGGTCGTTTGTATTTGAGAGGTTTCATTAAACGGCGTACAAATGTTGTTTAAATCTAATAAGCTACGGTCAAAAAGCCATGGGAGGGTGGTTATCGATGTAATAGGAGAGAAAAGGTACATGTTATCGTGAATGCCTGTCGTTCCGAGAATCTAACTGCTTCCAGGGCCTCCAAGGAGAGCAAACCTCCTAACTATCGAAGGACCAATTTCATCATATTCCGCCTATAGAAGAAGCGCGAGTGGTTAGCCTTTCATTCTACGTGACACCAGCTAGATGGAGAAGGAGAGCTTACCTTCGTGTGACAGTAGCTTCGGAACTCGGGTGTCTGTCCCAATAAACTACCTCCGAACCAAGGCCCATGCCGTTGCCTCTTGTGAGTGATAACTTGGACCTCCAGTCCACCACTCCTGGCCCCTCCACTGCGGGCCTCAGAGGCCCGAATTCTTGCGTCGACCAAATGCCTGATATCTCGCTGCAACCGACGCCCGAAGTCCTTATACAAGGTGGAACCACCTGACAGAACGATGTTCTTGTATAAACCTCTTCGAACATCGATAGGAGAAGATTGGATTACACCATCAACAACCGTAGGCAGTGGAGTAAGGAAGTCCGACGAGTAGATTTCGGGGTTGAAAAAGATTTCAGGCGCAAGGAAACGCTCGTACCCAACATCCACAGTGACGGTTCTACCATTGGGAGAAGTGACGGTGTGTTTAAGGAACCGATCAGGCTCCTTGTCGTACCGCGCAAACTCCTTCACAATATCGGGGCAGACGTAACAGTAATCTTCTTTGATTTTCTCAGCTGTTTTCAGTGAGCTATCAGGTTCGTGTCTATCACGGAGCAGATTTTGGACAAAATATGTAATATCACGGCCGGCGATGGGGATGCTCTTGATGGACGAGCCAATAACGTATCCCTCCGCTACAGGAATGACGTGAGTGACACCATCACCAGAATCGATAACTGTTCCAGTCAACGATCTATCTGTGACCTTAGACGAGGTCCAGGAAGCTGCAAGGGCAAGGACGGCCTGGACTGCAATATATAAACCTGCACAGTTGAAGGATTCGAAGAAGATCTCGGCTGTGTTTTCGCGATTTTCGGGAGGGTTCAATGGCTGAAACACAGGTATTAGCTAATCAAAACGACAATCAACGATACGGGGTGCGAGTAATATACCGGTTCCGTTAGAAGGAAATAATGGTCCTCTGGCTCAACTCTTAGATATTTGAAGATGGAGTTAGACCAAAACCGTTCCATGTGATCCCAATTCTCGATCTGCCCGTGCCTAATGGGATAATGTATTCCATAACCAGGGCCAGAACTCGCAGCAAGGGCTTCATCTCCAATAAAGTAATCGAGATCTTCAGTACCCCGTTTTGATGATAGTGACGAAGTTGCCCCCGCACCTCCGGTTAGGAAAGATGGCTTATTCGCAACTTGCGGCCTGCCGGAGCCCGTACCGCCCGTAGAACCAGCACCGCTCTTAGTGGCTATAGCTGTAGGAAAGACAAAGGAAGGAGAGTCATTTCCGGCAAATCCTATTGCGAGGAATGGTTAGAATGGAGGGGTTTGGTAGATAGACCGATTTGTGGTGGGTTTTAGAGGGTTTAGGCTCACCAAGCTTGGAATAGCCCGTGCCACTGTGATAAAGGAATGTTAGCAGTCAGAATATCACATCAATGGGCATAGTCTATCGGATTCAAACGCACTTGTCCATGACAACGGCGGGAGTTTGGGCCGCCATTGTGAATCGCTTGTGGTCACTCTGGGGATTTGTTGGTGGTGGGTCAGAGCGAGACAGGGTCGAATTGAAGGGCTTTGTAAAAACGGTATCCTCGTATACCCGTGAAAGAAAGAAGGCACCAGGTTGAGAGGCCGAGAGCTCTGAAGAAGGGCGTCAACACAGCACGGTTGATACTCTCTCGACTTGCTCTAGGCACACTCTTGTATGCACTCGTGGGGAGCCAAGCCTCTCGCATCAATGTTCCCAACCACTCCAGTGCCTGTTGCTTACTTAAGCCGGATCTAATCAACTTGATTTTCCAGGCTGCTTGAAGTTACGACAGGGTGATGAGTTAACCAATTAGTTAGTTATTGATAATTATATCGTTATTGATATATCTAGCTTGGAGGATGGTATAGCTACAGAATCCATGAGGAACGAGATCAAAGGTATTTACGGAGGTTTGTCCCAAAAGTCTTTGCCCCTCACACTCAGGTCTAGGTGTAAACTTAGGTGTACGGCTAGGATTATGCATTTCCTTAACTAACTCCTAATTTCCTACCTAAGTAAGCCCCCTATGCTAGGGCTAGTTTGGTGTCCTTATACGGGCCTAGTTTCAAGGGGAATAAAGTCTTTTGGTGCCAACCCCTGTAGAGCAGTCAAGAAAAGGGTATATATGTATTGCTGGGCCCTTCAGCAAAAATTAAAATAAATAACTATTTGGGATGCGATCTTCATGAAGTCTGTATTGGGTGGTATATACTCCATACTCTAAGCCACTGCACCAAAAGGTCAACCTTAGGAACATATATCCTTAAGATAGAATATCTGTCAGTCTGTTTCAACTCAACTTCAGCTTCAATATATTTCGACGGCAAAGCTGGGTGGGGTTCGGTACCGTAGTTGTATACACCCTAATATCTCACGATTGCTCTGATCTATGGGCTTCCCTGTATCCTCCATAGTACGACAGCCGATCTCCCCATCCATCCATGTGTTCATCTTCAATCCTCATCATACCAAAGGTCTTCAGACTCTGCAGCACCACTCAGTGCGGCAACTCTGTTAATAAGCCACTGTGATTGAATGATCGACGTATGTGGTAGAGGGCGTTGCTCTGGGTCATCGGTTTGGATTATATCGCCAGAACGAATGTGATGACCATTATCTGTGCCCTGCGAATAATTGTACAGCCCGCGTGTTTGAGGTAGGTCTTCGACTAATCAAACTTCTTTCTGCTGTTCGAGAAGCTCATTTCAGCCAATCGAATTTAAGTTGCATTGTCTTGCGGTCTTCAGACAAAAGGGATGAATTTTAGGGCAAAATAGGCATTTCTATGCATCGTGTGTGCTAGAGATGATAGGCATATCAGGTTTTCTGTTGTCTCAGTGCCATTGGGGCCATAGACAGCAGATTTCCAAGCCACTTCTGGGATTTGGGGTGGCAGGAGATTGTGGAGCCGGCGTCTGAAGAGTGTGTCTGGAAGATAGAGCCCACCCGCGAGGAAACCTTTGAACGACTCCTCTGTAGCCCTATATAGTATATGAGTCAGCTTAATACAACTTTGGCTTTTGTATCATCAAAAGAGACAAACATTTCCTTAATGTTTTATATATTGCTGGGTGGTCTGAAGCTGTGATGTACCTGAGAGTCACATCATTCAATTGCACATCATCAAAATTGATCCCACCTTGATTTAAGGGTGTCAAGTTCAGCAAGCCAACAGAAGGCATAGATCACTGGGTTAACTGTCGTTATACCCATCCTATTCAGCCTATCTGAAATGGATACCATGAGCTTGATTCTCTTCTCGTCGTCAAAGTCAGAGTCTGCCATTGGATAGTCGATATTGAGTGATCCTTCGTGCGATTGAACGGATGCTGTAGTTGGTTGACTCAAAGAGAATCGAGAGCAGGTAATACCTCCCTCGGGCCTTGTACGCACTGCTTTCCGTATGCAGTGAGAGGGATCAAAAAGGGGTTCGATGGGTTGAGGAATGACTGCATCGCTTGGGACTGTAGCGGGTTGACTGCTGGGCTGCTGACGAGCGCATCCAGCCTTTCGTAGATTGCATGTCTCCCTAGGGTGTGTCCTGACCGAACGTGGTCAGGAGTAGTTCCAGGAGTTGCTCCTTCGTTTCTCGTGCCTCTTAAGTTCCAGTAGAATAGAGTTCCGATAGTGGTCTGGGAAGGGAGCTGGCTGGGGTTGGTGATGGAACAGGTGGGGGGTTATTGAACTTTAACTATTAGGGGTATATACTCTTAGTAACTGCACCAAAAGGTCAACCATAGAACGAGTCCTTAATAGTTCTTAAGATAGTGTACTAACTATCTGTCAAACTTAATGGGATAACATGAACTCCAGCCAAAGGAGAGATACGCGACCGTGGTGGGACATGTGATCACCCTAGCCCTAAGCCCTACTATGAATAAGAGAAACAAACAGCTAGCCTCCTGAATGCCGGGTGCTTGAGCCAATCTATATACCCAGAGTTCTGTTACTACCTGGTTGGCGGAAGTTTCCTGGTTCCTATTAATTTAATTCCTAATATGGAGACACCTCTGGTTTGTGCATGTTCCTGGCGGATCTTGGAAATCGGCATTTAGGTAGGTCACGTGGCTCTGGAGAACATCCATGATATACCAAGTCCCTAATTAGTTGACTATTATTCCGTACTTTGTTTTCATCCAGAATGGAAATATGCTATTGATATTACGAGGTTTTACGGTGTTCCTCTGTTTAGATATATCTATGTCTCCCATGCCTTGAGATGGACGGCCTCTCCTCTCCACAGACTACGAGCAGGCAAGCGAAAGGGGCGGAGGCGACGGAGAAGTGCCTTCTTCTTCAAAGGAAGCGGCTTCTTAGTTAAATCACAGCTTGATTTCGGATTTCACTTTTCTTGTCTTTCCTTATTTGTTTCTTATTCTGGCTCTGTTCCTTTTCTCGTCCATTCTCTTTATATCCTGTATTACTGTTGGAGAGCCTGGCTTGTCTCGCTCATTCGTTACACTCCTTTCTCACCCAGCTGGATTTGCTTGGATTATACCTAGTTTTATATTCCCACCAGTCGTTCATTACTTTGGATCGGTCTTTTCTGTTTTTCATTTTCAGCTCAGATACAACTATTATCCTGAGGCCTATCTCAGGTCAAACTCATTGGGTCTCTCTAGCTGTACATCCTGCCTTGTCATCTTTTCTCAACTAGAGTGGTAAACACCTGGGCCTAGGCAATGAGATCCAGTTCTGGCCAAACCCATCCTATCCAAGAACCTATGTCTCTCTGCTTCTAATCCTCCATTTGATATCTTATCCATGGCATAGACGGAACAATCTATATAGGTTGTGCGGTCTGGATTGTGTACTTATACACGACAAGTTGAGAGGGGAAGGCCTCCTATCACCTAACAACACACATTCTCTCTCTTTCTCACACTCTTTCACAAACCCTCGCTCTCCAAATTTATCCAAAGCGAAAAAAAAAGGACAACACAAAATTTAAAAAAACCTCAAAAATATCATCATTTTAGAAGCCCCTCTTATGCTCTGTTGTTCTAGCTACTTGGCATTCATCCCGTTTGAACAGCATTCTCCGGCTTGTGGTTCCTTGCCCTGCATCTGGTGTTGTGTGCAAGCTGGGCCATCATGAGTCCCTTCAGCAATAAAGGAGGCAAAGGAGTCTGTGCAATGTTCGTTCATGCTGGTGCAGGTTTTCATAGCCATCAAAGTGAGCAGCTCCATCTATGGGTCTGTAACCAGTGAGTTTCCCTCCTTTTCATGTCATGTTACTCCAGTATTATTATGATTATGATACATTTTGGGATGTTTTCCCTGTTGTGTGACGCCTAGAAGCTAATAAAGATATAGAGCTGCAAGACTTGGTCTAGCAGTGCTAAGAGCTGGGGGGAATGCAGTTGATGGGGTTGAAGCAGCAATCAAGTTCCTCGAAGATCATGAAATCACCAATGCAGGTTATGGGAGCAATTTGACACTCAGTGGTGTGGTAGAATGCGATGCTACTGTGATGGATCACCTTGGGCGCAGTGGAGCAGTGGGAGCAGTTAGACGTGAGTGTTGCGAGCCGAACCGCGGCATACATGAAAATATATTTGGAACAACCACAGCCCACTAACCTATTCATTACTAGATATCAAAAATCCCATTTCGCTGGCACGTGTGATTTTGGACGCGTCTACACAGCCATTGTCTCTTAACCGTGTTCCTCCAAATCTTCTGGTTGGCACCGGAGCTACAGATTTTGCCTACGAATATGGAATGCCCGTGCTCCCGGGGGACACTCTTGTTGCACCAGGTGCCAAAGACCGCTGGCGGCGCTGGAAAGCCGATCTTGAGCAAATTGACGGCAAGCTTACTGTCTGGGATTCCCAGGCTGCCCTCGAATCGCAAGGCTCCAAGCAATCTTCCCCTGGTGGCTCCCCAATTTCAAGCTTGTTGCCGATAGATACGGTTGTTAAATCTCCTGCTCGGTCAAATGGATGCACCCCACATCCAAACTCTCCCGTCCAGTTTCCCAAGTCCTCCGATGGCACAGCAAATATTACCTCCTTGGAAGATACCTCAGATGTGGGTGGTCATCCAGCTGAAGAAGCGGCAAAAGACGGAGAACTGAAGTCTGTCGCGGATTTTATCGACATTTTCCATCACCTTGAGGCCCAAACTGTCAACCCTCAAGCTGGTATAAACGACTTGGCTGATGGTACTATTCATCCTCGCCCGAGTCTAGATAGCCAGGATGAACCTCCTGCGAACCGGCTAAAGACCCAGCATGCTGATTCTGGGGGAAATGAGACAGCATTTAGATTACCTAGCTTCGATCTATCTAAAACGGATGACGAAATTAGTGATACGGTTGGTGCCATCGCTGTTGATTGCTATGGAAACATTGCTGCGGGGTCGTCTTCTGGTGGCATTGGTATGAAACACAGCGGACGTACTGGCCCTGCTGCGCTGGTAGGAATTGGCACTGCTGTGCTTCCCGTTGATCCTGGTGATGAAACTGGAGCCTCCGTCGCTACTGTGGCTAGTGGAACAGGCGAGCATATGGCTACCACCATGTCTGCTCAAACTTGCTCTCAAAGACTTTACGCGGGTACCAAAAAGCTACAAGGCCAACCTGCAGGATATGAATTCGCCACTGAAGACGAAGTGCTCAAATCCGTTATTGAACACGATTTCATGGGTACCTTGACCTTTCTGTAGCTGCAAATTTTTAGAGAAATAGTCAAGTTGCTAATCCCCTCTTTAGGCCACCCAGCTGTCAGTGCTAGTCATTGCCATGCCGCAATTGGGTTGATGAGCATTAAGAAAACTCGTGATGGTGTCATCTTTCTTTTTGGCCACAACACGGATTCCTTTGTAAGTATATCTCTGAAAATTCGCATCGATCCATCAAATACGGCGAGAACTAACGTATAGATTTAGGCTGTTGCGAGCATGAGCTCTGAAGATTTAGCTCCATGTTGTACCATGTCTCGTAGCCCTGGAGGTGGGAAAGTCGCTCAAGGAGGTCGCTATATTCGACTGAGAAGGTAACTGTTCCATTGTCTACACAGTCCTATATACGTGTTGTTTTCTGCGCTAACTGTCTCCGAGATACAAGTCCGTATCCCCGGCTGAGTGATTTATTATTTTTTAAGTGACTACGGTTTGAAGACTCGGATGAAATGCACTCGTACTTCCTAGCACCCGATGCTGTGCTGGCTTGGACATATAAACAAACAGGTCCACACTTGCGTCTTTATCAACAGTCTCCTACTAATAAATATTGGTTTTTGGTATGCTCTACTTCATCCCATAGAATTTGATTCTTACCCGGCTAACCGAATCCACGGCAGTGACTCTCTCTACTTGGGCTAACTATCGTTAATACCCTTCATGCTAGCTTTGATGTTTTGATAGTCATCGGAAACAGATGCATTGAGTTTAGCAAACATACATGGCCCAGGATGTGGATGGCTAGCTGAGGGAGTGTTTTTGGGCAAGAATGCTGCTTTGTCTCTCACTGTCTCTCTTTCTCTCCGCTTCTATCAGTTTCCTGCCAAACCTTGTTGTCAAACCTTGTTGCTGTTCAACGTTGAAAATGCTCGAACCCCTATGTCATGACCTAGAATCAGATATATCCTTGATTTAATGATGATTCCTCGAAGACCTTCGGGCATACCAGTGCCAAAGATATCAAATCTTTGTTACACGGCTGGGTCGATCTGGCCAGCTCTGTGCAGGCAGAGCAAACACCTGTAGTTATTGTTTTATTTAATACGCTTTCGTAACACGTTTGTCCGGGAATGGAATCGATTCAGGGTGCCGGCGTTGACATAGGTGTCGGTGTGGCTGGACTAGAAGGGGTTCCGTTCCCACTCAACACTTTCCCGCCAACCTTCTTCTTCTTCTTCTTCCTCGCAATCACAATCGGCTTATAGCCATAATTGCCCAAGGTCAAATGGGCCCCACACGTCAAACATTCCCCTCCCTCGGGTGGCTCACAGAATATACTCAAACATATGCTGCACACGAACCCCACATCCACCACGTTCCGATGACAAAAGCAAGCTGCGCGGAAATCAACATCCACATGGGTGGGTAGGATCAGATGGTGTCTTGCTCGCTGATCAGGCAGAAAGGCTAGCATTAGATACTGTAGGAATCCACGCGGGTGCTGCACATCCACATAGACTCCTCGCGTGGCATCACATGCCTGCTGCAAAAAAACAGCATCCCCACTCACTTTACAGATATCGATCGGGATATGCAGCCTCTGACAGGCAAAGATACTATTCATAATGGGGATATATTGGTTGGCTGAATCGGTGGCGCTGCTCACTGATATAATTAGGATACGGGACTGGAGACCCGTCAGGTTATGCGCGGACCCGGCTACAGTGGTCGAGCTCAGGGCATTACTACCTGGGGGAGGTGGTAGATTGCTTCCCCCCACAGTGGAGGTGGCTCCGGCATTGTGTGCGTCGATGGAAGACATGCCGTGTGTTTCTGCATGGGCGATGGTTTCACGATTGATGTGGCTTAGGGCTAGGGTGAGGGCGCCGGCCATCATAGTAGAGTTTGAAGAAGAGGAGATATCTTCGACGGTGGTTTGGGCGAAGAGCTGCTTGAGGCTTTTGGTGAGTTGCTGCTCGACGACGAGGAAGGGGCGGTATTTGTTGGACTGGGTGGATTCGGGGGGAGAGGAGGAGGAGGAAGTATCCATGTTGGTATCTCCATCAAGATCATGGTTTGTTTTTGTTGTGCTGGTGGGATTGGTTGGATATAGCCATGTTGCGTGCCGGCTGTGGCTGGCGACCACGGCGATCTTGTTCGCGTAATTGCATGCTAGATGGGCGTTGATGAATACGAGAAGGTTTGCGACGGCGGCAGAGAGTGGGAGGGTGTCTTGGAGGGCAGCCCAGGCTTGAGGGTTGGTGTCGAGGATGATGATGAGGAGTGAAGGGTCTAGAGAGAGGGAGAGAGAGAGATGAGCAAGCGAATTTACAGGATGGATTGTGGTATTAACGCTCACCATTTTGGCCTGTGGAGTTGCTAGATCCATGGGCACTCATTATGGAATTTGCCCGAGTAGGTCAGTCAGTCAGGTTGGATGGATGTTGAAGTTGATCATGGTACTCCGTATATTTATTGTCAGCTAAGAGTTTAAACGTGAGCAAGCTTTGTGATGGAGAATGGAGGCTGCAGCGCCTTGGCCGGAGTTCATCCCCGAAACCCCTTGTTGCATAGTTACCCTTATCTGATCTGATTTAAGAATATCGCGTAATAATTGATATCCATTATTAATTCTAGATTCGTTATTACATACTGAGTACGACGGTTGGATAATGGATCCCAACTAATATATGGAAAGGTGTCTTTCTTGGGGATACATCTCGATGTAGGAGCGTAATATATTTAGAATACTGTCTGCAGGAAGAACTCTCTTCTTTTCTTTATTATTCTCTTCTCTTCTTCTCCCCTCTTGTTGTTCTCTCCCCTGTCCCCATCCCATGCTCTAATCTTGCCCCATCCCCATGCTCTATCTCGTCTTCCCCCATTCCTAGCATTAAATTAATTAATTGACTGATCAACGTGCGGTGTTGGTTGGTGATCTTGATTATCACGTGGAACCATCCTTATCACGATAAAAAAAAAGGAAAAATCAACCAGTCCCAGCCAGTTGGTGAACCAGCAAGTGAGTCCACTGGTTGAAGAAGCTTGCTGGACCCAGGGATCTCCATGAGCACATGAGAACCATTAATATCCCTCTCTCTCTCTCTTCTTGTCTGCGTGATATAAGGACACTTATTTATCCCTCGCTCTCCCCCAGACACACACAACCACCTCATAAACTCACCTCTTCCCATTAATTACTGATCATCTTCAGTTCATATCTTGTTCCAAGCTGGACCTGCAGCTACCTGACTCATCCCCAACCAATCAACCTGCTGTGTAGCCAAAACAGCTCAACGGAATTTTCGCCAGCTCGGATTTACGCCCTTATACGATCCATCCTTCAAGTCCGATTTCTCGCGGCTCCTTTCGTCTCTTAAATCCCTTCTCTCCCCCCGCAGATTTCCCCCAAAATTCACCCGCTAAGAAAAACCCCAGGGTCTCGATTTCAAAGCTTCCCCCCAACTCATGAGATTCGAACGAAATCACATCGAAGAAGACAATCATTGATTTACACCGTATAGATAAGGCGGAAGGAAAAGAAAAAGAAAAGAAAACAAAAAAAAAAAAAACCACCGCTCTCACAGCCGCCCATGATTTCGGTGAGCAACACGCGGGCTGAAAGTTTAGCAAGAGAGGCTGTTGAGCTTGTGGATGCTGGGCATAAAGAGGTATTTATTTTCCTTACTATATACTTTTTTTTTTTTTTTTTTTTTTTTACTAATTTCCACCCCCCTTTTTTTTTTTTGTCCTCTTTGCTAATTTTTTTTAGGCAAATATCCATCCCCCCCCTAAATGAAAACTT
>JANTQB010000023.1:85995-217893 GCA_032988175.1 Myotisia sp. PD_48
CCCGGGGGCTGAAAGTTTTGCAAGAGAGGCTGTTGAGCTTGTGGGTGCTGGGGATAAAGAGGGTTTTTTTTTTTTTTTTTTATTCTTTTTTTTTTTTTTTTTTTTTTACTAACTTTCAACTCACCGTTCTTTATTAGGCCGCTTCGCGAAATATTCGTGAGGCAATAGCCATCGCCCCCGATAATGAAGATGTCAAATCTGCTTTTCGCAAAATTAGAGATGATGAGGAGACTAATCACCCATTGTTGAATCTATGTCAACGCTTTGTGACTAAAAAAGATGAGGACGCTGGCCGTGAAACCTCGAAATACCTACGTGCTGATGGCCTGCAGCCACCTGCTGATGTAGCATTGGAATGTTTGAAATTACTCCTCTCATACCCAGCTTCGAATCTTCCCGTGATACAGGATGATATTATAACAGGACTGGTAAGACAGAGCGCACATGTTCGCCGCTATTTCGCTGCCGAAATACAGAAATCCGTTACTGAGTTTTTTGATCGGATATACGAGCGTGGAGATGGTGCTGTGGTTTGTCTCGACATGGTTGTTTTAGAAAAGGGGCTTTGGCAGTCGGAAAAAACCCGTGCTCATTGTGAACGAGAACTTTTTCTCCTCTTCATTGCAAAGTTGATGGAATCCGGTCACGACTACGACGGGAGATCGCTCAAAGGCATTGCCCGGCTCCTCGCAGTCGACGCCGTTAGCTTACAGCATCTAGTTGACGAGGATAGCTTTGATGTGATTGTATCCTGTCTCGACAGGAGACTTCCGGCCGATGTTCGCAATCAGGCAACCCTGGCCACCGCAAAGTATCTCGAAGCTGCGAATGAGACAGGCCAGTCCTTGTGTTCAAAATTCGTCATGGCTCGAATGGCAAAGCGAAAGCATGAAGACTATATCATCGCGCTTTCTGCTGCTTCAGTCGTTTTTCCGATAATGCCAGAATTTGCTGCCTCTTTATTCTTGACAGAAGGCTTCTTACCATCTCTTACTCCGCTTCTGGACAGAAAGTCGCCTAGCAATAACCTTGCACTCACAGTATTGGATCTTTTCAATTCAGCATGCGTCAATTCCGCATGCCGTGAAGCAATTGCCAAGCATCATTCCGGGTGGCTGGCTCACAAACTAACAAATGGGTCAGAAGAGACCTCTGCTCTAGCAGCAGTAGTGTTGGCAAAAATTCGCACATCAGAAAAGATACCGTCCGCGTCGAAGGACAACAATAACGCCCCTGCTATTATCGAAGCTTCTACCAGTGCATCCGAGCTGGTGGAGCGCTTCAAAAATGGTCTTGCCCGAACTAACGAAGATCAGAACTTACCACACCTGGTAGAGGGATTAGCCTATTCGTCCACAAAGGCTGATATCAAAGAACAGCTCTCCAAGGATTCCAAATTTCTTCGCGATTTAATTGGGGTTCTACTCAAAAACGTTGGTAGCTCGGCAGTCCTTTATGGAGGTTTGATGATCATCTGTAATATCACTACGTACCCCCCCACTCTCTCTGACGAGCAGAAGAAGATTTCGGAGCTTAAAGCTTACGCAAATGCCTCCAAACCAAGCGCGGAAATTAACGAACTCGACGATAACGAGCATGTCAAGACTCGTTGCAATACTGTCGTTGACGCTGGAGTTATGCCGCTCCTTGTTGAATGCGGAAAAACTCATTTCACATCTACGCGAGATCTTATCGCCAAAATTTTACTTTCACTATCCAAAGACTCTAAGCAACGAGGCAAACTTGCCCAGCAGGGCGCTGTGAGGCTACTAATATCTCTACTGACGACACAGGAAAACGGAACTGCAAGAAAATCAGACGAAAGCATACATAATTCTGCCCATGCTCTTGCCCGCATCCTCATCTCAGTGAACCCTGCCCACATCTTCCCCTCCTCAGGCTTCCCCCAAATTACATCCGCCATTCGCCCCCTTGCACTCTTACTCAATCCCTCTTCCGAATCCAACTTCATGTCTGACCAACCCCGTGATTTCCTCCCCGTATTCGAAAGTTTGCTTGCCCTTACCAACCTAGCGTCGTACCCGGACCCCGATGTGCGCACCGCGATAATTCGCGCGACATGGCCTACCGTCGAAGACCTCCTACTCTCACCGCATACCTATATCCAACGTGCAGCATGCGAACTTGTCTGCAATCTTATGGTCTGCGAAGCCGGTATTGGCAAATTTGCAGACGGCACACAACGTGCAGGCCAGCGATTACATATTCTTCTTGCTCTTGCGGATGTGGAGGACTTGCCCACTCGCCGGGCTGCCGGGGGTGCGTTAGCTGTTTTAACCGAGTTCGACGGAGCAGTCGCAGCGATTCTGGACCGTGCGCGAGGCGTCGAGATTTTACTTGGGCTTTGTGCGGATCCAGATGATGGTATTGTTCATCGTGGTATCGTATGTGTTCATAACCTCGTATGTGCAACGGGCAATATCGGCCAACGTGCCAGAGGGACATTACTCGAGAAAGGGGCCCTGAATAGTCTGAGAGAGTGCGCTACCAAGGGTTCAAATCCAGTCGTTATTCAAATTGCGATTGAATCTTTGAAGCAACTGGCCACCCCGCAGAATGGAACTTGAGAGATTGTATCCGGCACATCCTTCGAGGGGGGTTTATTTCCTGCAATTTTGAATGTTATCTTTCTGGTATTTTTATGGGTTTGCTTCCTCCAAATGCTCATTCATGCGGCTTTTTCTGGGCGGTTTGCTGATATACAGGGTTACAATTATGATTGCTACTTGGCTGGTGTTATATCGTTATATCTCTTCTTCGTTTGTTTTCCTTGTCCAACCAAACTCTTTTCTTTTCTTTTTTCCCGGGAACTTTCATTTATTCTACGGTCCAATGGTGTTTATTTTGTTTTTCTGATGTTAACTTGCCCTGCTGCTAGTTCCTATATCGCGTTCTGTATTGTATCGATTGTTCTATTATATGTGGCCTTGCTGAGAGGCATAGATTGCACGGCGTGACGTTAGTACAGGTATTAGCGATCCCTTCTTGTTCTATCTTTAGACTATATCTGGCTGGTTGCACTTTTTATGGCGTTCGCGGGGTTTGTGACAGATCGAGTAGAGAAAAGTCATTGGTGTTTCGCACCATTTGCTTGTTTGGATATCCAATCGGGATATGGGAGAGGCTCACCTTGGCTTGTTCTACTATTTCCAGGCATGCAAGGCCCTTTGTAAAAGCTATAGATATCTAGTTCTACTCTAAACTCTGCTGTACATGTTGCAAAAATGATTCTCATCAACTCAATTAATCCTGTTATGACTTCGATAATGCTCGATCTGTATACATTCCCCTGTCTTAAAGACAATACAGGTACTCACAGGGATTAGTTTTCCGGAGAACCTAGGGGATACTTGATTCTTTCCTATCAGTCCCATAACGAGCAAAGTATGTGAAAGTACCTCTCCTGCTCGCCACCCTCAGATTCCTGGCTATACACCTCCCTCCACCCAAGCAACCTGGATGGCTCTACGGGGATGGTGGGTTTCACGGTTTCTCACGGTTTCACCACGGCTAGACCAAACAGCGCGACAGCTCCAGGCACGATGGGCTCCACCTAAACTCTCATCCCAAGTCAATAGTCAGTTAACTAAGCACCTGAGTTGGGGGTGTGAGTAAGGGTGAGGTCATTTGCCTGTTTGTCTGCTTCTGGAAGCTTTTATTAAGGGTTATTAAATATTATATTTTTATCCCTTTTCTGGTTGACTGCATTCGGAAGCTCCTCGCCCTAGTTAACTATTAACCTTCTTCTTCTTCCTCCTCCTCCTACTCTTCTTCTTCCTCTCATCTTCTTCTCTTTCTCTCTCTTCCAGCCTCAACAGTTGTATTTTCACTGTCCGTGCTCATCTTTTTTCTGTCTTCGTCTTCTCCGCATTCCAACTCGACAAGGGTCGACAGTTCGCTAGTCACCAATACGGTAAGCTGCGGCTTTCCATCCAGACTGCTTGCCCACTCACATCGCATGTCTCATGGTTTTGTTTCTTTTTCCAACTTAAAAGAAAAAAAGAACCATCCCGCCCCCCTCCTCGTGGCATTGAACCTTTCCTCTTTTTGCATAAACTTGAATCACACCATCAGGAATCAAATCAACACTGTTGAATATCTCGGAATTTCGGGTGCTAACAGCTGTATATACTTCCTAGATCCATTTCGGGATAGAGACTATCGGCATCCGTGAAGTCAAGTAGGACGGATTCCAGAAACTACGAGCTCCGGTTCGTCGAAACGAAATAGGAATTCGGGGCTAGATCAAAAGTGGCCTGCTTTGATGTCTGCTTTCTACTTCCCCGTTCAATCGGATATCACCAGGATATTTTAGCCCCCTCTCTGGGTTTATATTTCTCATGGCGTCCATACTTCCTCTCCCAGTTTCATTTTTTTCTCGGGTTCGATTACGTGGAAGCCCTTTCCGATAACTTTTCTGGGCCGTCTCCTTCTGAAATCCACCCCAATCGCCCGGATATCCAACTATCTATATCCGCCCATCCTTATTATTGGAACAACAAGCGTTCCACTTTCGAGCAAGTTTTCGGATCCCTATCTTTAGGAATATTCTCATAGCGTTTTTTTCTTTACTCCTTCCCTATTTTACCCATTTCCTTGTCAGCAGGATCCGCCTGGCGCTAGAGGTACCCCAGCAGACCTCAAGAATTATTACAAGATGAAGTTTGGTCGCAATTTACCCCGGAACATGGTTCCAGAATGGAGTGCGTCGTATATCAACTATAAAAGCTTGAAGAAACTTATCAAATCGGCTGTCGGGGCGAAGAAACTGGATCAGGAGCCAGATTTAGTTGGTATAGTTTTGTCCCTACCTTCGCCAATCTGACCATTTAACCGATATCTTTCTAGGCTTCTTTTATGCCCTGGATCGCAATCTGGAAGATGTCGACAATTTTTACAACAAAAAATTTTCTGATTGTTCCCGCCGCTTGAAACTACTTGAGGATCGGTTTGGCCATTCCATGCTAGATCGCCATCACTTGGACACCGATGATATCGAAGACCTGCTAGCGGCACTTTTGGAGCTTCGAGGCCAGCTACGGAAATTGCAATGGTATGGAGAAGTGAATCGCAGAGGTTTTATCAAAATCACAAAGAAACTGGATAAAAAGCTTCCTGGAGCTCAGGCACAGATGCGATATCTGTCTTCTAAGGTTGATCCAGCGCCATTCGCTAGCAATGCCCGCCTTACGGACGCGATGAACAGCATAAACGACTGGCTCTCAGTTCTAGGACCTGAAAAGGTTATGGATGATGCAAGCTCGACAATGTCATCATTATCTTTAAAGAATGTACCCTCTCGCCCTATTTTAACCCTGCCAACCAGCTTACTACTAGCCGTTGATGATGCCCTCCGTCGAGACGACACTCATATATTGTTAGAATTGATGCCTACTCTAAAAATCGCTGCGGATGAACTAGGAGAGGCACTTTATGCCAGGGTTTTATTGTCTCTCGTGCAACGATCCATTTACTATCGCGCGAAAGCATGCCTTAAAACATTATTGGCCAAAGCCGAATCTCTCGAGGAGGCCGATGAGATCAATAAACGCAATTGCATACACCGCCTTGTCATATCTATATGCCGGTCACAGTCTACTAGTGACTCCGAACAATCGACCACCATGGTTCTGAATTTTCCTGTCGAAACTTCAAACTATATCACACCAGCAGCGGCCCCCACTCTTCAGCCACAGCGACCTGTAGTCAAAGAGTCGAATCACCAAATCCATCTTGACCGGGATAATCCCGCAGTTTCGTTTTTAGAATATCTACTAGAAAATCTATACCCTCACCAACAAGAATCCCTCCTTGCCAGAGATATTTCCGGACGAACACCACTACACTACGGTGCAAAGTACGGGGTCAAAGTTGTGTGCGAAATTATCATCGAATATCTCCAAAAATGGGATATGTTTGACGTATCTGAAGGAATTGACTCCGAGAAATGGCAAGACGAAGATGGCTGGGCACCACTGCATCTAAGCGTGGTTGGCGGCCATCCTCTGACGACAAAGGCACTTTTGGATGCTGAAAACTGGAAAGATAGGCCTGAAGGGCAGCCAGCGATCCGCAAACATGTCTCAAAGTCAAGTGCAGTACTTGCGCTAGCCACAAAAGCCAATTTCGTTGATATAGTGAGTCTCTTGGTCGATGCAGGAATCGATATCAACTATCAAGACGAGCAAGGGGAGTCTGCGCTTCATATTGCTGCAAGGTTTGGACACGACGAGTGTGCAAAGGTGCTTCTAGAAGGATCGCCGGACCAGAAGGCGGATACGGAACTGACAGAAAGTACTTACTCCTGGACCCCCTTGTTTATTTCTTGCGTAGATGGCAATGCTGGCGTTGCCAAATTGCTGGTAGAAGCGGGCGCTGATATGGAAAGACTGGATTCATCCGGATGGAGTGCCAGAGAACACGCTGCTCTAAGGGGCCATATGGTTATTGCACGTCACCTAGATGCAGCGTCGTCACCCGATAGTAGTAGTGATGCGGATTTTACTGCCCCGTCTTCGCTATCATCTTCTCCACCTGTTCAATCCTCCATAACCGACAGAAAATCGAAAGCGCGAGATAGCGAACCAATAAAGACATTCGGCCATCGGTACCTGACGGACGAAGCTTTGATTCTCGTCAGTCTCGGAACAATGGACATGAGGAAGCCGATTGATGCTGTCAGTCTCGATCGTATCCCAATGGCGAATGCCCATTTAACTCAACTCGATACCGCCCTCTCAATAGTAGTGTCCGTTACTGGTGCCCACGGTGAACCGGAAGTCATTGATTTGCCAATTCAAGATAATATATCCACTGAACCGATCGTCTTCCATTCGGCAGACGTAACCAAAACTAAAATAATTTTTGATTTAGTCCCAACTTACGCTGGATCGAAGGATAAGATCGTTGGTAGAGGGGTAGCCTTGCTATCCAGCGTTAAGCCAGCTGTTGGTTCAAAACGTATGAGCCTGCAAGGAGATTCCATTGTTCCCATAGTGGCTGCCAATACGCTCGAAGTTATTGGCTCAGTTACCTTCAATTTTTTGATAATCACGCCGTTTCACCACCCGAATATGTCCGTTACCGGGCATCAAACATATTGGAAGAGTATAACGTCGCCGATGGTTATTGGTCATCGAGGTGCTTTTGACTCTTTTTTTTGTTTTCCTGTTTTAATATCGGGTTTCCCTAACATTTTCATTCTTGAAAAGGTCTTGGAAAAAATTTCGCTGGTCGTCAGTCTTTGCAATTGGGTGAAAACACTCTTCAGGTATGTTCTGATAGTTCCATTAGAAACTGTCGGTTGTTCTAATCGGTCTAGTCCTTCATTGCAGCCGCCAACTTAGGAGCGTCATATGTTGAGGTAAGATACATACCACTCTATGCGGATCTCAAACTGTACTAATATCATATAGTTCGGTAAATACCATCCTTCTTGCGTTAAAATTTTAAATCAAATCTAGCGAACTGACTCGAAACAGACGTTCAATTAACAAAAGACCATGTTCCTGTAATTTACCATGATTTCCTGGTTAGTGAAACAGGCATTGATGCACCTGTGCATACTCTCACCCTGGAACAGGTACGTTTATGCTTTTTGTCAAAATTAATTTGTACAGTCGAGGGGATATTAACACCAAGGCAAAGTTCCTACATATTAGCGATGGCCGCCACCCAGTAGGAAAACAGACCCTCTCTCAAACCGCCGACGCAGATAGCAAGCGACATGCATTGCAACCTCGCCAAAGATCCATGTCGGTTGGGGAAGAGCTTGGTGTACCGAATCTCAGTGAGCGGATGAAACATACGAGAGATTTTAAGATGAAAGGTTTTAAGGGAAACACTCGTGGAAGTCACATTCAAGCACCCTTTGCTACCCTAGAGGAACTTTTCAAGAAGCTGCCCAACTCAGTCGGGTTCAACATGGAACTGAGTAAGCATTGATCCCCTAACCTGAGCCTATAATTTCCTCCCTCTGCTCTAGACTCTTCGCTAAGTGATCCCTCATATCAGAATATCCCATGCTACACGAAAGTGAGGCAGAAGAAATGGATGCGTATGGTGTAGAGCTCAATTCGTTTGTCGACACCGTTCTTACCAAAGCCTACGACCTTGGAGAGGGGAGAAATATGATTTTTTCTTCCTTCAACCCAGACATATGCCTGCTTCTATCCTTCAAACAGCCCTCTATCCCAATACTGTTCCTTACCGACTCTGGGGTGAGCGATGTCGGTGATATTCGAGCAAGTAGTCTGCAAGAGGCAATCAGATTTGCATCAAGATGGAATCTATTAGGAATTGTTACCAACGCAGAGCCACTTGTATTATGCCCTAGGCTTGTGAAGGTTGTTAAAGAATCAGGGCTGGTCTGTGTGTCTTACGGGGCAATGAATAATGAACCCGCCAATGTCAAGGTATAACCTTCTTAGAATCCCTGTTGGATGCACAGTTTGCTCACTCTAACGTTGTGATCTAGGTCCAAGTCAACGAAGGCATCGATGCAGTTATCGTCGATAGTGTACTCGCGATTCGCAAGGGTTTGACTGAGAGTGAATAGAAGATCGCATCAAGGGCGTAATTATTATCAGCCCTAGGCATCTCATTCAAGTCAAAGGCGATTTGTAAACTACCTAATTCCTGTGAGAGAGATTATACTGAGTGCGAAACATAGATTCAACTCTATGTTAAACTCTTGATAATAAACAGATCAGTGACCGTCTTGTTGGGATACAAAGCTCCGTGTTTTAACACAGAGGAGGCCCCTTGATGAAAGTCGCTTTAATAGAAAGAAATCACCAACATGAATACATCCATTCCCAAACTATTCCAAGAAGCAAAATCATCGTTAATAGTAACATGGTATCACTGTATTACCGCCCACTATGTTTTTTTTGTGTGAGTCCTAAGTATCAATTTCCATATCTTCGTGAATTTAATATTCAAGAGCGCGTTAGGATTCGAGACAAGCTTTTGGTTATCTGAACAAGAGACCAGTTGTTGGACAAAATATACTCTTAACCACTAGACCAAAAGGTCAACCTTAGGAACTGGGTTCTTAAGATAGATAGTATATCTGACAAAATGTAAAGGTTGTGAACTGAAGGTGGTGAACTGAAGGTAGAGTAAAGGCAGTAGACAAAAGGCAGCGAGCTCAAGTTTAAGACGAGAGAAGTTGAGGTTTACAGATAGGAAGTTGAAGTTGGCAGGGGAAGAAGGGGTCATTTATATACAGCAGCCAAAAGTCTAGGTAAAGCAGCTGTCCACTACATTATATAAAGTAGTTGAAGCCTTCAAACCTAATAAGGAGACTGGATATATTGCCATCTCGCAAAGACTTGTTCTCTGGGGGAATCAACGTCTGAATTTTAACCATTTTACTTATTTTCATTTGTCCTTGTACCGAAATTTTGCATAGTATTCAAGAACATTCAAAAAAAAACAAAAAAAAAAGAAAAACAAAAAGGAATTTACATCAAACATCCGTCTCGAATGCTAGAATGATAGTCACTCATGGCAATACGTATTCTCTTCAACTCCGGTTGAGTAGCGTTATCCTTTGATCCCTGCGAAAGTTGTGAATTCGAGGGCGAACTCCCACCACTGGCTCTAGGGTTCAATGACTTCTCATTCGCATTTAGCTGAGAAGATGCAAGTGACGATTTTGTTCTGGAAACAGTCGGGACGTTCTGGTATTTGAATACCTCCACCATCCATTCGTACCATACTTTTCTGTCATCAGTTTGTCGGAACATAGTTACCACCAGCTCCGAGTTTTCGGGGACGTATAACGGGTTCTAAAGGAATGGAAGAGGTTGCATTAGTAACATTCAAATTATTAGGGAGGCTTGGAGCAACGATAGGAGCTGTACCTTGAGAGGGAAGTAGATTGGGAACCAGCTAATCATATCTCGGCTCTTGCAATCCATTGTCAGCGGGTTAATTGACAACTCCACGTCCCCATATAGCACTGATTCGAAATACCCTCCTAGCCCATGGCAAGTCCCGCCTTCTCGGCAAGGAAAGGTGAGACTTGTCTGCCGAGTGTTGTGGGAATTGGATGGGTTCGAGGCAGTTGAACCATGACATATGTTGGGATTTGGGTGTGAAAATGACCATGCTGTTTTGATAATTGGGGTATCAGGTTCGGTGAACGGGGTCACGCTGTTTGTTCGACTAGCACTGGGTCGATGTGAACTACTGTCGCCGGGAGAGCCGGGGCCAGAGCGAACAGGGGAGGTTTTGGAAAGGTAATCAAAGGCATGGAGCATCACTACATATGGGATCTCTGGAGCAGCTGGGTTGGATATTGTTTGATTCTGAATATCTGCGAACAGCTTAGGTGAGGAGATGGGTGTGAGATGAGATGAGTAGGAAGCCGGAATTGAAATTCCATGGGTGGGGTTGAGTAGGTGCTGGACACCATCGAGACATTCAGGTGAAAGTTCATTGTCACCGAAGGAGCCTAGGAGCTCCGAAACAAGGATATCAATTGGGGAATGATAGGTCGATGGGAGCGGCGGGGTTGAACCTTCAACCATTGTATCTGTTTGAATGATAATGATAGAATGTTAGTTAGGACGATAGAACACTAGCAGTGCAATGTTCTACTAGTAAAAATTGGAAGCCAGCTGGAGAATCTACCTGGCTGCTGGGCGAGACGGGATGGTCCTTTCCAACTCCGCATATCTGATTGAACTAAAGTCACTTTTCCGCCCCAAATCTCCTCATTCTGGCGCTGGAGATGCACAAACGCATTTTGGTTCTTTTCAAGCGCAAATACTTCAAGTTCAATACCAGTAGTCTGGCTAGCACGGATTGCCCTGGTAACTAATGGGCCGCGTCCAGCGCCCACAACAGCGAGGACGATGCGGCCATCAGGGCAGGATGTAGGCTTCTTTGCCATATTCCAATCCTTCAATGCACTTGCAATAGCTCGCTCATACCATTCATATTTAATTGGATCTGTTTCAAACACCTCGTATGTTACACTCTCGAGATTAACAGTCAGTGGTTGCAAGGGAGCCTGCAAAAAGTCTTGATATCCAAGTGTGAAATGTTCCACCGGCGACCATTGTTCTTGTTTCTGCTCCAGATTACGTAGATACGATAGATGAAGTGTCGCATTTTCCTTTCTCTTGGGCAATCGAGCTACCTCAGCAAGCGTTGGGAAATCTGTATCCTGAGCAGCCGACTTTTCAGCCAGCGAGCCGGATCCAGGGATAGGGCCAACATCACATAGAAGAAGCCATGGCGGAACAGCACGCATAGCACAAAGAATATAAGCTTGATGCGCCTTTGCAAGTACTGGAAACCCTTTCTGATTTTTGACAAAGGCGGTCGCGTGCAGCGTGAGGATACGGACCGGCTCTGATAGCCACCTTGACTGCACTTCTGACTGCGGGAGATATCTGGGCAGCGATAGGGCTACAGCCATAATTCATTAGTTTCAATAATATAAATACAGAAGAGTATTAGGATAGCCGAGTTCCTATGGAAATTAACAGCATATTTATTCTTACCTACGACAAGTCTTGAGTGATATTTACAAACTTTTCTTATCACGTTCCAGGCGTCCCAGGTCCCAAATATGTCCAATTTCGGAGGAATATCTGGTTGTATTTCACTTAGATACTCAAGTCTTGCAAAAGGCGATAAATCGCCTATCTCATCGATTTCCAGTTCTGGATCGTCGATCATGTTAAACCAAATATGGATCCGAACAAATGGCGCCACACTCAAAACTTCTTGGATTGCACGAGCATAATATACCAGACCCTCACCCTGTAAATTCCCATGGTGCAATTTTGGGCCGGGAATTATAGCCGAATGAACCCCCGAGAAGGCAGCATACGCAAGTTCCATGATCAGAATTTGACGCGATATATCCGCAATCAAAGGGTCCGGAGAACAGATATCAATCCAGCGACTAGCCACTGCCACTACCTGGGAGTTGGCACCATCAGGCCGAAGATATGTGTCCGCAGGAGAAAGAGTGGGGATTATCAGTGGCACAGTATTACGGGAGGTGAAATATGTCCCGATCTCATCTTTAGCAGGCTGCTTTATAGCAGACAAGTGGCCAGAAAGAATGGCGAGCACTCGAGATTGGAAGTGAGATGTAGTTATTGGAACTGTCAACATGTCATACTATATCAGGAGCCATTAGCATCCCACACTTGATAAGACCAACTTCAAATCTTACGTTACAGTCCGCCGCAAGTTTACAAAGCTCGCTGAGAGCACTTGTCTTGCGATCAGACTCATGCTGGCCAACTGTGAACCTCCGTGGGCTCCAATCTGCCTGTGCCATGGTGTGTTAGAAGACAAAATCGGTTAACTGGGTGAGCCACTGCTAAATCAACCAGGCCATAAGAAGACCTTGAACGTGATGGTGTCACTCCTGAAACACGACTAATAGCAAGGTAAGAATATATGCATTCCCCTGGTCCCTGACTTCGTGATCTGGAGAAGGGAAAGAGATATTGGTTGGTATATCTTCTCTGGGTAAATCGAAGATTAATCGAGGTTGAAACACACAGAGTCGAAAACGCCTAAAAGGGCAAGACTTGCCGGACTATATCCGGCTAAACCTACCCAGCCTGTTCCCTCTATGACTTTTTTTTTTCTGCGATGCTCAACCAGCTTGACGATGCACGACAAACCTATTTTCACCTTCCACACGCGATAAGTGACTAAAGAGGAGGAGACCACCCAGCATCTGCTATCATGGCCGATAGAAGTGACAGCGAAAGCAACCCTCGCGCCAAACGTATAAAAACAACAACATCAAACATGGATCCTCGGGCAAACCCCTACCTTGCCCACATGTACGAGAATGAGAGTCCAACGACAAATGGCTATAAATCGCCGCTGTCCGGCTTTGAGAGGCACCAAACAACTGCTGCTATGGCCCATAAGGTCGAGGACTCCAGGTTGAACCCATTCACCGGCAAATCTTTCTCTAGCAGATATCTGTCAATCCTAAAGACCCGTCGTGACCTTCCTGTTCATTCGCAAAGGTCAGTCTTGCCCCAGAATCCATATGAGCATTGAGTTTTCATCCCCACTAATTCCAATTTCCGAGTATAGAGATGAATTTTTAAAGCTGTACCAACAGTCCCAAATTCTCGTTTTCGTTGGTGAAACCGGTTCCGGAAAGACCACTCAAATTCCGCAGTTTGTCCTCTACGATGATTTACCTCAATTCCGGGGAAAATTGGTTGCTTGCACTCAACCACGGCGTGTGGCAGCTATGTCGGTCGCAGAACGTGTTGCAAACGAGATGGATGTTAAGCTTGGCGAAGAGGTTGGGTACAGCATTCGATTCGAAGACATGACCAGCTCCAAGACGATCTTAAAGTACATGACGGATGGTATGCTTCTGAGAGAAGCAATGCATGACCACGATCTTACACGATACAGCACTATTATACTTGATGAAGCCCACGAGCGCACGATGGCCACAGACGTACTGATGGGCCTCCTCAAAGAAGTAGTCCTACGTCGACCAGATTTGAAACTAATTATCATGTCTGCTACACTTGACGCTCAGAAGTTCCAGCGTTACTTCAATGATGCCCCATTATTAGCGGTACCGGGGCGAACTCATCCCGTTGAAATATTTTATACCCCGGAACCAGAACAGGATTATGTCGAAGCTGCAATTCGCACAGTCTTACAGATCCATGCTACGGAACCAGAAGGGGATATTCTATTGTTCTTGACTGGCGAGGAAGAAATTGAGGACTCTGTCCGCAAGATATCTCTCGAGGTCGATGAGATGATCCGCGAAGTTGATGCCGGCCCACTGAAAGTTTATCCTCTCTACGGTACATTACCTCCAGCACAGCAACAGCGGATATTCGAACCTGCACCACCTCCACGAAAACCAAAAGGACGACCGGGAAGAAAATGTATCATATCCACCAACATTGCTGAAACATCTCTCACCATCGATGGGATCGTTTATGTGGTGGACCCTGGCTTCTCAAAACAGAAAGTCTATAACCCGAGGATTCGTGTTGAGTCGCTCCTCGTGTCCCCTATTTCGAAGGCTTCAGCCCAGCAACGTGCTGGTCGTGCTGGTCGTACAAGGCCTGGCAAGTGCTTCCGTCTTTACACAGAAGGGGCATTCAAGAAAGAACTCATCGAACAGACGTATCCTGAAATCTTACGCTCAAATTTATCTTCAACTGTTCTCGATCTGAAGAAGCTTGGTATAGACGATCTAGTACATTTTGATCTCATGGATCCCCCAGCCCCCGAGACCTTGATGCGTGCCCTAGAAGAATTAAATTATCTAGCATGCTTAGATGACGAGGGAGATCTCACGGCACTCGGCCGTTTAGCCTCCGAGTTTCCCCTTGATCCGGCCCTGGCTGTCATGTTGATAAGTTCGCCCGAATTTTACTGCTCGAACGAAATTCTTTCGGTGACGGCTCTGCTTTCCGTCCCACAGGTATTCGTGCGCCCTATTGCTCAGAGAAAACGGGCGGACGAGATGAAAGCACTCTTCGCGCATCCTGATGGTGACCATCTAACGCTTCTGAATGTCTACCATGCGTTCAAGGGAGCCGATGCACAAGAGAATCCTCGACAATGGTGCCATGAGCATTTCATCTCCTATCGCGCTCTACAATCCGCTGACAATGTACGCTTGCAACTCCAGCGAATAATGGAGCGAGAGGAGATTGAGCTAGTGTCCACACCGTTTGAAGACAAGAAGTACTACGAGAACATTCGGCGTGCATTAGTTGCGGGATTTTTCATGCAGGTCGCTAAGAAGGAGAGCCAAGGCAAGAGCTTGTATCGCACGGTTAAAGACAACAATGAGCCGGTCTTACTACATCCTAGTACTGTATTGGGCCATGAAGCCGAATGGGTGTTGTACAACGAGTTTGTTCTGACCACGAAGAGTTATATCAGAACCGTCACTGCCGTGAAAGGAGAATGGTTGCTTGTAAGTAATTCTTCGCTTCTCGGGAGGGGGAAAGGATCAGATAAGGGTGATATCTACGGATTTGCTAACCCAAACATCTTCTCGTTAGGATATTTCGCCCGCATACTACGACATATCTAGCTTTCCTAAAGGCGAAATCAAATCGGCCCTTATGAGAGCAGCTGAGCGACTATCTAGAAAAGAAAAAATGAGGTCTGACGCCAGCAGAAGACGGTGAACAATATCGGAACGTCATTCCTCAATTGCAAGCTATACACGGTTTAAATCTTAGATTTTATGGGGGTTCGTTTGTCTTTAGAATCAATTTACAAGGTCAATTCAATTAGTCACATTTAAAAGGATTCTCTACATTGCTAGGAAGGTAAACAACAAAAAAAGTTTCTAGCCGCTGTAGTTTACAACATGATATTATACAGAAAAAAATTAATGTTTCCTGAAGAGATGAAAAAAATATATAAATTTTTGGTCCACATGTGGCCTTTATAATAATAATACAACAAGCCCTCGTGATGCTGAGGTGCGGGTAGGAGGTATGTCCATCGAAATCTCGGTACCATCCGTATTCTCGCCTCTCATTGCCCTGGCGGCCCTGGTGGCATGCCCCTCGTCTAATGTGTATCCCACCAACTCCGGCGAATAAGAAATACGGGTGAATAGGAGAGTGGTAGGGGAAAAAATAATCTAATATACAATTGCATTATTGGTCTTGTAAATCGTAACAGAGGTCTCCTGATCACATTCGCAGGGCCTCATTATATATTCCCGTTTAGCGCTATCCAGAGGCATGGGCAAGGTGACAAGCTCCTGGTGCGCAAGGGGTTTAAAACTTGCTAGGAAATAATATTTGATCCTAGCACTTTTCCTCGGGGCCAAGAAACCAGTTTTAAAAACCGCAAATGTCGGAATGTGAGGTCGTTTTCCAACGCATTCAAGGTTCCGAACGGGGCCTCATGGCTTTGGTATGTTCCGAAGGGGAATGTGGTGTCGTAAGAATGTCTAAATTGAATACTCAAAATATCAGACTTTGTAACGACCATAATTGGTGTAGATGGCTCTTTTTGCCTTAGATTCGAATGTCCGGATGCGCAATGTAACTTTCTTTGGTTCAGTTGTTTTATTTGTGTGGGATGTAGCGGAAATTATTTTTGGTGATTCCGGAACATTGGAATGAATTTTGTGTTTTTTGGGCGAGAGTGACGGTCGGGTTTCTGGCAATGGGAATGGTGAAGTATGTGTATCCGCGGGGCTGGCATGGAACAGAAATTGCAATTTAGACATTTGTCTTTGTAGAGCAGATATTTCTATTTGACGACAGGTCCTTTCGACATCCAGGGCTAAGTCTCGCATTTTCAGTTCTAATGAATGAACCTTTTCATACAGAGCATCAATCTGACCCGGTCTTGACATTTCCAGATGCAAATTTCTCATCTCTAGCCTGTGCTGCACCTTCTGAACCTCGAACTGTAAGTCGCGTATATTTAATCGGGAGTCGTTGATAGAATCCTCGACCTGGTCAACTGATCGGGTATATAAGGTTCGCTGCCACTCTATCGCCGAAACCGCTGGGATAAGGATATCTTGGACATCCCTAGCGAAAGCTTTATATCTGTCTATCTTCGAGACAGGTACGTCGTCGAAAGAATCAAGGTCTGTCGCAGATCGCCATTGTTGCAACGTTGATAAAATCACAATCCTTTCATCGGTGGGATTATGAGCATCCTCCCAACTGATACCATTTCGTGCGGCTTTCTCAATAATCTTCTGGGCTTCTTGTTGTTTGCCGCAGGAGTTACAGAAAGCTGCCATGTACAAAATGAGTCGTTCGATACTTGTATCGCGAAGGGTCACGGTGGTCATGATATACTTAGAAGCATCGAGTAGAACCTGGCTTCCTTTCTCCCAATCCTGCCTTTCCGAGTAATAACGGAGAAAGATCCCAAATACACTCGGCGTGTCACGATTTCCGCGATCGCGCGAAATACTTAGCCAGGCATGTGCCCTATGTGGTTGGTTGAACCCAAGCGCTGCAGCTACAAGATTGTTGAAAAGTGATCTGCTCCTGTGGCCAAACGGAGGAGAAATAACTTCCAGATCACCGACAGTCACGGGATGCCAAATATTTGGGAGTAGAAGAGTTTTGCCGGCTTGTAACTTCTTCAGAAAGCGATCGAATCGATTAAGATCTTTCGACTTATTGAAGAAATCCAAAGTTGATAAAATGACCCCATTGCCCATTGTCAGCCCATTTGAAAATAAGGAGTCCATTACCAAATTGACCACGTCATTTTGTCTTAGACGGCTAAACATTCGGATTAGCAATGAAACAGTCTGTTGCGATACAGGTTCTTCAGAACCCAGAAGATTCTCCGCTACTTTAATGAGCAGCTCTGAGGACGAGAAGCCTTCGTTTTCGTGTAGGAAGTACAGTTCTCGTAATGCCACATCCAACGTCTGACGTTCAACCTTTAAACGTTCGTGCTCTGTGAGAGTGATGTCACTTGCTAGATCGCCAAACCATGCATTATTATCCCACCTGATCTTTGCAATTCGTTTTCGGATGTGGTCAAGCTCTTCTAATAGCTTTTCTATCGATATTTCGGGAAGAACACATGAAGTCCGAGAGTCAAAAGGGACATTGGAATATAAATGGGCGACAGCCGGCCGCAAGATCAATTTGATGGCAAGTTGTTGTGCGCCTAGACGAAGTATTGCTCTTTTACGAAGAACATCATTCAGTGAAAGATCTCGTTCGTATTGTTCGACTTCCGCTAGCGACACGGGGTCCCCACCAACCTCAACACCATCAAAGTATAAGGAATTCGATGACTTAGTGTTTATTTCTGATTCATAATCCAAATCGGGATCTATAATAGTGGATGGTGAAGAAGCTAGGGGTTCTGGTTCTGGGCCTGCAGCTTGAGTGAACATTCGTCGCGAATGATAGAATGGATTGGCCGGTGTTTTTGTAGGTATGTAGGTAGTGAAATGTCCTTTTTGTGATATAGAGGAGCTGGAGCGGTATTTCCTTCTTGCTGTTAGAGCCGCTACTCGTCGAATCTCTTCATCTCGAAACTGCTCGACCTCTGCCTTAACAGCCTCGAGTTCTCGTTGCCATTCGAGCCTTCGTTTATTTTTCTCCGTTGTATCCCATGCCATGGCCGTCGCAAAGATGGTGGCATAAAAGCCGGTGATTCCATTTCCAATCAAAAGCCGGCGTCGACTCGCGGGGGAAACAGCCTGACCAGGGCCTCGAAAGGTAGCGTGCTTCAAGCAGGAGCTGCATCGGCAGATAAACGGCCGCACCGGGGCACGACCCCAAATTGTCTGCATTCTTCGGATCAAGGACACCGCATTGGAGGGGATTGCAATGTTGATATGGGACAGCTGAATGGGTCAACCAGCATTTCCGAAGCCGAATAGTCACAGCGGACTCGTCAATTCCTCCTCTACAGCGTTGAATGGGTTGGTTGTGTGATGTGTGTGGTTGGTGGGCTCACCAGCACCCAGCCAGAGTTCCCTTCCCGATTGAGTTTGACCAGAATTAAGAGGATTACACTAGACCAAAAATGGCTAGTCAATATTTCAATCACGTGGCAGCTTGCAAACAGAGCAAACAATTAGCTCCCCCTTCACAAGAACCTAAGAGGGAAGGGTTCTAGAGTACGGAGTACTATTACGGCCTACCAATTGAAGCAAGAAAGAAGAGAAGGAGAGAGAAAAAGCAAACCAGAGGGTTTTGCTTTGGTGGTTCCTGGGTGTCACACTTCATCATGCTTGGGATACGGAATATTTTGATAACGTGCTTGACATTGTATTCCTCCGTTCAAGCCCATGGATCCCATCCTGCACAAGACACCTCCAATCTGGACTGGCCAACGAAGCATATGATAGGTATGTATCACCATGCTGCCACACCCCGTGTATTTTTCTCTAGCTAATAATGCGGAGCCAAATTTTAGAGGAGCACCACATCTCTTCGTTCGACGACAAGTCATTTTTTGCTCTCCACGATTATGATGATTCAGGGGTCTGGACGACCGATGAAGTGAGACGAACGTATGGACTTGATGACGAATCAAACGCCGGCGTGTCTGAGGAGCGAAAACAAAATATGCTCCGGGAGGTATTTAACCTATTCGACCCTCTAAAAACTGGAGTGATATCGCAACACGACTACCTTCGGCTTACCAAAGAAGGCAAGAAACTGCCTGATTTTGGCCTGGGGCCAGGTCATCATGGCGATATGGAATACGAATATGAAATCCACCATTTTGAGAAATACCATGGAGATGATACGACGGAGGAAGATCTAACCCACCCTGAAGACGTCGAACATTTCAAGCGCCATGACAAGGAAGAAAATGAGCGGTTGAGACTGGAAGCATTGGAACGGATGTCTGTTGTTGAAGCCAACATTCCCGTGAAGTTTCTGAAGAGCCCCGCTCATTAATCTTAGCCTTTTTGTCTCCCTGAATCTTTTGGATGTGTTTATGGAGCATGAATAGTTGAGTGATACCACTAGATGACTTCTACTCACTTGGATGAATCGTGTATTTTTGTACATTTTAATTTTCTGTTTCTTTTCACATATGTTTTTTTTTTCCCATTTAAGATGCATCTTAATAAATCCTAATTTACCCAGGCAAGGAGATGGGACCAGCATTGTTTGATTCATGGATTGATATTGCTATTCGTGGGCTGGATTTGTACATCATAAACACAATGCATTACTCCCGGCGCATATGTCTTAACCTTCTCGACGTGTAAGCATTCAACGCTACTTGCGATATTATTCAGCCCAGTGACCTTGTGGTAATTTGAGCGTAGCTGTTGGAACTCCTCTGCCAGAACCTTCTTCTTTGTAAGTATATCGTTAACACCGACATTTTCATGCACATGGGCCCAGCCACCCATATCTTGGTCTATCAATGTAGCCGCCGCTGCCCAGGAATCCTTCGAACTTGGTAAAAGACCGAGATTGGCATGGCGAATGTTTTTCCATTTATTTCGTTTCCGTAGCTGGGACTTCAATTCCCCCATGACTTTGACTGCGAACGTATTATCGCCGTGGAACACGATGACCTTTTTATGATCATCATCTAGGGTATCGACAAAAGTACTGGGAGCATCCAGGTTCCCTTCATCGTCTACCTTCACAATTTCGACTCCCCACCCATTCGCGTCGCAGCCTCTCCGGAGGCCTTCAACGGACCACCCATTCAACTCCCATGCCCACACCCTCCCAATCCCCTTCTTCAGGTACGAAAAGGTAAAATACCCAATTCCAGCGTACATATCTATTACCGATATATCCTCGATTGGCTGGCTGAGTTCTGTTTCCGTCAATCCCGCAAAATGAGACTGCAGTCCTAAAATTCTAGCTTTCTCGACGATGTTACCACGGCTAAACATGGTAAACAGAGGTGCCCAAATTTGAACAATTCCAGCGTTTTGCACCGTTCGTACCCAAAATGCTGCCTCAAAATCCGATGTCGTAGGATGAAATATTTGCCCATCATAAAATGGCGGGTCTGATGGTGATGCCGAGGATGGCAGTGGCCCAAAATCTCCATATAAAGGCGTAATATTAGTAGGGCTTCGTATCCTATTTTCAAGACCATTCGCCGTTCTCACGGATATTGGAGCATTGATCGCTATGTGAGTTACGCCAAGAGGCGAGAAAGTAGAAGCTATACAAGCATATAGTTTCTGGAGTTGAGCCTCGTCCAAGAGCTCTATAAGTGTTTGCCATAAGGGGCTTATTTTGAAGAAATTGGGAGGAAGAAGCAATAAAGGTTCATAAATTGTGAATCTTTTAGGTAAGGATGCCAGCAATAAGGCTTTATCAATATCGTGAGATGGCAATAGCGATTCAGGGAGGTTGTTTGTGAGGAACACTTCGATACCCTCTCTCAGCGAAGGGTTCGTGGGCTTTTGAGCTCGCTTAGGCTTTCTATTCCCAACACTTGATTCTCCCATCTGTGCGAAGCATTGACAACAAGAGTTGAGAAGATCGGCAGATGGTGGGAATACTAGATACCGTTTTCCAACCAATTAACGGAATGTTGGTATAAAAACCCAAGTACTTACTAATCAATACTCTCCATCTCCTTCTGGTTTACGAATACGAAGTAATAGTTAACTAGTTAGTATATACACATGGAGTACATGGCATCGAACATTGATAGCATTGATGAAACCAAAGGAAGAACGTCAAATATCTGTCATAAAGGCTATCATTATCGTGTCTAAATCTGGAACAATTCAGATTCAACTATATCATGGAAGATTTACTCCAAACTATTTCCGTATATATACCTCAAGCTTCAGGCGTAGAATTGAACCTCCAAACTGAGTGTAATTCAGCCATCTTAAACCCCTGAAAACTAGTGCTTCACTGGGTAAAAAAACCAATCCTGTAGATATATAGAAACATCGTCGGTAAATTTAATTACACGAAGAGGACATGCTTGAAGAATCGAGAAATGTGGAAGCTGGCCTCGTTTGGAACACTCCAGGCACCGAGATCCTGGTTGGGGAACATCTCTTTGTTTGTGACGGTACGGAAGAAGTTCATCCTCCAGCGAGTGTTGCGTGCATCGTCAACGTTGAACAACTTAATGGGGATGCGGACCTGTGAAACCCAAGTTTCGGCTTTGCGGTTGATTGCTGTCGCGGAGGAGAAACCATCGGCAGCTGGAGTGCTTACAAAGAGATGATCGAATGCTCCAGTGCGGTCTTTGGCAGGGTTGTAGATAATGGCTTGATAAGTAGTATTGCCGGGGTTCACTTCGAATTCGAGATACGTCGATGGGTCCTTGTCACCAGCCTGAATGAAGGCTTCCATCACCTCGTATTGCCAGATATCATCATTAGTACCCTGCTTAGGGTCGTAGTAGAAGTATTTCTCTTCAAAAGCCTTGAAGGTGAAATGCATGCTGTCGTTATCGTAGCATAGATCAACCTCAGTGCGAGGGAAACGTTTCTTGTCAGGGACTGATTTATCGTACGTGGCAGTTGCCTTTTTTGGGCACCTCGGGACGCGAAGATCGGGTTCATAGCGACCATGCCCGCGACCAGCCAGTGCAGTTGAGAAGGTGGCGGCGGCGGCAATGGCGCCAGTAAGGACGGTGTTGAGATGCATATTTGTGACCGAGTTATGATATCGTTCAGCGGAGAAAGCTTAGAAAAATGAATTGGTGGCAGCAAAGATAGGAACTAAAAGGAATCCGTCGAAGTCATTCCAAAGACTCGATGGTACTTCCCCATGATATATATAGTTCTGTTATCCTTGGGCTGGACCAGCAGCACTGCCATGGGGACCTGGAAAACCACCCGCCATTGGTGCCTATAATACCACCTAAACATCGAAGGTCGTGTCAAGCCAGGGTTTCACAGGAAAAGAAATCTTAAATAAAGCTCGAGGTGATACTCTGGGGCGGTGGGGATGGGATAATCTCCACTGACTTTTAATGTCTCTTCCTAGCAATGGTTCCCGGATCTCAGCTCCCAGGCGAACCCATGAGCTCAGATGGGATCGTCTGGATGGAATGTGTACCTGAGAAAAGCTCGGCATTCCTTCATACCGTGCCAGCGTTTATACCAAACGGAACTGGCCAGGCGTCGAGCAAGGCAGGGATTGCAACCAAGCTGAAGCGATGGAGCTGGCGTTTATTGGCTGACGACAGCCTCTTTAATACCTCAGAGCTATCCCCACAAATGATCGTCAAGCTTCCTAAGAGGCTGTCTCAAGGATCAGATGCGTTATTCTCCAGGTAGTTACACGAAGTTCTGGGTATGTGAACAGCATGCCCAACTGATCAATGCAGCATAAGTGAGTATCAATTACTCCAGGTCTCTACCAACATCTTCTCATCGCTCATCAGGGTTTGGGGTAGTTAATCTCGAGTAAGCAACCAAGCCTCGGTCTTGAGGTGAGGTAGTATGCATGTTACGACGTTGCAATGCACCAAGAAAAAAACATGGCTAGGGAATAACACATCCGAGCCTCTCCGCATTTTATGCCGGGTACGGGCTACAAAATCGTAAATAATTGAACCATATTAGTTAGTCGATTTTGGAGAGTTCAGGGTCAGATATATACTTTATGCTTCGCATTTCCCCTGAAATTTCGATCCCACCGTGCTACTTCATTGAGGAATAGCAACAGAGCGACCCATTCAAGCTCAGCCTTTCCCCTCTGTGGATATATCTAGCAGTGCAACCTTGTCGCAAGCCTGAGGGATCCGGATGGAGTTATTTGTGATGGCTTGCTCTCGCGATGTATGTATGTAGTAAAAATTATCTAAGGTGGTTCCTCCCTAATGCCAAATCTACATTTCCCAGCGAGGTAATAGAATATCACAACATGCAAACCAAGATTGTTTGCTTCTGCCCAACCGACTAACAAACGAGTCCCTAGTCGCTTGATACCACGTTAGCCATGCCGATAGTCTCAGCTATATCTCTACTCCAAACAATGCCTTTTCACTGGGTCTTCTTTGATAGACTTGGTAGGCACATCCAGATTCCAAGACAAACGACAAGCAATGCTAGCGTGAAAGGCTGGAGGACAGAAACTCCCTTAGCCTGAGCAATAGCTCCTATCGCAAACGGAAGAGCGGTAGCCCCGGATGCGCCCATTGCTGCCGCAAATCCAATCGCAGAGACATGGAGGTGTTTGGGTAACAACTTCGTCGCAGCAACAATACCGGCAGGGAATAATGGGCCTAAAAAGAACCCAAGGAATGAAACCATAACTGCAGAGATGTAGAACTGTGGAATCAGCCAGAAGAGCAGTTCCAGCCCTACACAGCAGAGCAAGTACACAGCCACAGCATGTTTCTCTGTCTTGAAGAGCCTTGGTGTGACAAACCCAAGTATCACTCTCCCAACGGTTATCCCAAGCCAAAATCCCGTAGAGGTCATGCCTGAGGCAAAAGGTGAGCCGTGACGGATGCGGATCATGAAGGTAACAATCCAACCCCCTAGACCAACTTCTGCTCCAACGTAGATGGCCAGGAAGGCACTGCATATCCACGTTACCTTATTTCTCAAAGCCTCAGCTGTACGACTATTCCCGAACATTCTGCGTATCACCTGATCCATTTTCTTTGACAAGCGCTCATTGTTACGAGCGCCGTTATTATCGCGGCTGTTATTACTTCCCTCGAAATTAGTACCGGAGGGGCGGTTTTCTTCACGGTATTTGGCGCCTGTTGCATTCCAAAATGTGGTTGTTAGGAAAATGAGTTCGAGGCATGCTGCTCCAACCACCAAATAGTAGAACTGGAACCATTTCCAATTAGCCTTTGTAATAAGACTCGTTGCTATTGTCGGTGCTAAGGTTCCTCCCAACCCATAAAATGCATGCAAGAAACCAAGCAACTCATTCGCGTTAGCCATGCCACCAAGCCAGGCATTCCATGCTGCATCGGAAATCCCATTTCCGAAACCTGCCACGATGAAGGCGACTACCAGGACGGGATATGGAGGATGGAGGCACACGATGATATAAGCTATTAGGTGTGCGGATGGACCCAGAATGGCAACTCCTCGCTGGCCAAATTTCATATGGATCATGTTGTTCAAAATCGCAGATGTTACATATCCCAGCAACGGCGAAAGAAATACAAGGGACACCACAGTATATGATATGTCATAATAGGTCTCCAGCTGTATTATCACATAATTAGCACCCAAACTGAACATTAGAAATATAGCCATTTAGAGAAGGTATCTTGTGTTTCCTACATAAGGTATCAATGCCTAAGCGTCCAAATAAGCAAGCATATGTTAGCCCAGTGACATTTTGGTGTCTGAAGGTGACACAGTTCATGGATCTCGACAAAAACGACACTCACGCCATACGCTGCATCGTTCATACCGAGGATAATAAAGCTGAAATTTGCAGCACCAAACCTCCATCGGTTAATAGGTGGATCATTCCATTTCGGCAGAGATGTTGACTCTGAAAAATGAATCGATGTGGATGATGGGGACGGGCTTCTGATTCCTGCCTCCAGGGCAGAGGAAACGCCGTGGTTTGTACCCGGCTGTTCATGGCTGAGGCTGTCGCCATAAGGTGTACTGCAAGTATTCAACTTAGCTTCAAGGGCCGTATCAGTGGCCCGGCTTGCGGGAAGCTCAATAGCCAGCGAAGAAGATAAATCGTCCTCCGCGTGGCGAGCCATAGTTGAAAGTGTCGCTAATGGTTGATGCCAAACCCCCAGGCAAGAAGAGAGAAATACTGAAGCTATGGGTTGAGAAAAAGATTCTGCCCATACTTGTGAGCAGAAATTGAGACTTCACTCTTGAGCCCTGGTGGAGAACTTGTTCACAGGATAAAAACCCATGGAGCGCAAGACCCATATTTCCAAGCCTTCTCAGACGAAAATAACTGGATGCGCGGGATAGCGGGATCGGGTTCTCAGAGCAGATATATCCTTTTGACGGATATTTCTGAGCCTAAATACTGTTAATGCGATGGATGAAATGGTTGTTTTTTTTACTGAACCACTGCTATGGATAGAAATGAACGGAGGATAATTTTGGTGACATCCACATCCCAGGATGGATCTTGGAGGTTGGTTTCCACCAAAAGTCATGAATTAACCTTAAATACAAGGACAATCCTGATTCTTGACTCTCCGTCTTCTAGGAAAGGTAAGACAATATTCAAAAATGACAGTAAAATCTTTAATATCTAAATTCAATACAGATAGAACTAACTATTGATCGACTATGGTGCGCTTGTCACTGCAAGCAAGAAGAACCAACTGAACTGCTCCAACCAGGGGAGAAATGAAAAGAATAGCCAGCAAACAAACGCCTTTGCATCACTACCTGAACATGCAAGCCGCTAATAAATAATGATTGATATACGTCCAGAACGGGGTAGGACATTGAGATGTCTTTAGCAAACAGATACGCCTGTAGCGGTTCATGCGCTGGAACGGCGGGGTTTTTTTTTATATCTTTGCTAAGTTTGCTTTTGATCAGTAGTCCTCAGCTGATGGTGCTAATTTATCGCTGGAGTCGAGAACCCTATTATAACAGTTAGTGGTGTCAGGGAGAGGCAGGTAAGACAGTTCAAACTCACGAATATTGTTTTATCCGGGTTCCTTCCCCACCTTTGGATAAGTCGATATTAAACTTATAAAAATTCCCCTCGCTTGTCACAACCATGACGTGCGGTGTATTACTACTCATTGCAACTACGCTTCGCACTGGGCCCGATCGAGGCTGTGACCCGGCATGTTTGGGAATCTTAATCCAGGCGAAATCGCGGGCAGGTTCCCACATTTCTGTCACGCCTTGGGGTAGATACCCGCCAACCGTAGCAGCTACTCTACTTCCAACGCTCTGAGACGTTCGCCGGAGCATGCCCATGAGTGTACCGTTATGTTTTCGTGCAGAAATTTCATCTCCATTTCCATCTTGGCTTCCGGAGTTCTGACTAAACCGTCTCTCAACCCGAGGACTGATCGGGCTTCCTGGAGTTCCTGGGCTACCATCGGACACGCCTTGGTGGCCAAGCTTGAAAATATGAACAGTTTCGGTGGCTGATGATACACATAACAGAGTGGATGTGACGTTGAATGACATGCTGAAGATCCGCGATGGCATGGAACCCCTTCTGAACTGGTAAAGTTTGCCGCCGTCGGGTACTGAGAATACTCGGATGATTGTGCCCTTATCAGATGCTGTGGCAAGTAATGTGCCATCGCTGCTGAGTGCTACACATGAAAGTGGAGATTTATGGGCCTCCACTACATTGATAGCCTCAAGTTTCAAGGCATCAAATATCAGCACTTCGCCACTGGTCGGGGGTATATGGGTGTTTGCTGGCGGGGCATGAGCAGGTGCGGAGAAGGAGGATGGAGGCGCTTTTTGGGGAAGTGGATAGACAAGATAGCAGTTGTCTGACGAGGGCGATAGAGCGCAAATGGCTATTGAGATTCTAAGATTAGCATGCTTATATAGTTTCAGAATCTCGGTTTGTTCCTAACTTGCCATTTGGGTTTGGCGAAGTCTCTATTGTATAAAGGAGCTTCATCGTTTGAATATCGTAGACATAAATCTGATCTTCTAATACGATGATGAGTCGTTTGCGATTGAGTCGAACTGCAAGGACGGTGGTAGAGAAGGTAAGCTCGCAAATGACTGATTGTCGCTGTTTTGAATCACAAAATTAGTACAATATATCTAGATTTGAAATATCTAAGTCAACAGGATGTCTTCCGCACCTTCGTATTGGTGATTTGAAGGCGGCGTGGGGAGAGAATAAGTGCAACCAAGGATGTCGAAAAGAGCATTTCCAGTATGGCAATATTTCCCTCCTTGGCCTCATAACTCTTCGCAAATGGTTCTGTTGTGAAAATACGAAATCCTTTGGAGGTACCTAAATTTATCCGCGCTAGTAAGCCTTCTGTGGTTCAAGAAGCCGTGTTGAATAGAACTTAGGAGGCCTACCAACAGCTAGGTAGCTGAAGTCCTGGTTGAAAGTCACAAAATTCATTGCCATGGCGGCGGTGATATGACTATAGACACGGAGCCAGATAGAATCGGATTTTATCCCGCGTGAGTAAAGTGATTAATGGGCGGAGGACGGACGAAAGAAAGAGAGGTCATGAAGATAGATCGACAGGCAGTGACATAACTTCAGCGCAGGGATGGTGGAGAAGGAGATGGTTAGCAACAAAATACCAAATAATAATAATATGTAACTAGGTCCTAAGTTAAGTAGGAAGGTAACATAGAAGAACAGTAGGAATGGGATGAACAGGAATAACTGGACGAATAGGCAAGTAAGTAAACTAAGTTAAGTTAAAGAGAGAGTGCAGGAAGGATTGCGGGTGACCAGAAACCCATCAACCAACGCCCAAAAGGTACTTGGCCTAAAAGAGTTTAGCGTGCAGTACGTCAAATGACGCATGGGAAAACGCTTGGACCACCCCTAGATTGATATACTCACGTGATGTAAAACCTTCCACTTTTTAGTTAAGCAAGAGAGGTACATTCAGAAGATTGGTGCTTATCTGACATCAAATAATTACATAGTTTCCAGACCAGAATAGCGAAGGAAGCCGATTTCCACAATGGGGCAATCCACCGGACTGCAGTCAGAAAAAGAGGCGGGACTGGTAATGGGGGTAAATGAGAAATTGCGCTGTCTTAAACGATTTATTCTAGCTCTTTGCTAATCGGATGTACCACTCTACTTTTACAGACGAATGGAAGCAGTATTGTTTCAAAGCGAAGTGTTGAACGTATTTATTACCCGGAGCCTCATTTTTTCCGGTACTTCGTCAAGAAACCCCAGAGACGCTCGCCTTTGATTAATCGGGGATACTGGTTGCGCATGTATGCCGTCGAGAATGCTGTAAAACAATTTCTCGACAGGCCATCAGATCGTCCGAAATTAGTGTTGAACTTTGGATGTGGATTGTGAGTTTGAAGAGCATGCTCCGTACTTGGTTTGTGCATAATCATTTTTTTAATTACCATTTGGTGGCTGGCTTGATCGTCTTCAAATCTTAATCTGACTTGAACCAACTTTAGTGATCCCCTTCCATTCCAATTGCTCTCGCGGGATCCAAACGGCTGTAGGAATGCGAAATTTATCGATATAGATCATCACAAATTGATGGCGGAGAAAAAAATCGCAATTGCAAAGAATAAAGAGCTTCATAACCTTATCCCAGATGTCGTATTCCCGCAGACAACAACGGACGGCGGGGTCGTTATATCGGGCTGCCAATATGCGGGCATTGGATGTGATCTTGGGAATCTCAAGGGCTTAGAGGAGGCTTTGAGGTCAGAGCTCGATCCATCGAACTTTTCCATCCTCTGTACGGCCGAAGTGTCACTCACGTATATGGACGTTCAGTCTGCGGATGCTCTAATCGCATGGGCATCAAAACTGAGTGAAGGTAGCTTTCTAATTTTATCCGTATAAAGTCATTATTTTACCCCACGTGCTAATCATCGGATGGATCAGATACACAGTTTTGCCTATTGGAACAGTATTTTCCTGATGGACCCGACCATCCCTTCGCAAAAACGATGATGGCGCACTTCAATAAACTTGGAACACCACTCTATTCCATCCATAAATATCCCACATTAGCCCTACAGCAGGAACGATTCCTGCGCGCGAATTGGAAAAGCGCCCAAGCTAGAAGCTTGTGGGACCTGTGGAGTGACCCTCACTTTTTAGATTCAGAGAGGAGAATTTCACTGGATGGAATTGAAGCTTTCGACGAGTGGGAGGAATTTGCATTATTTTCATCTCATTATTTTGTTCTTGAAGCCCATACTCGTTCGGGGATTTCTAGTGAGAACATACAGATGCCGCGGAGTGGACACCGGCTTGCTGATAGCGGACATGGAAGTAGGGATTTCCACTTCAAGTTACTAACAAATCCAAGTCCCAAAATGCACGGGCAACGGCGCTTTGGCGCAGCCTTTAAGGCCAAAGGGGGGATGGTAGGTTATCATGGAGGATATGGCCGACAAACCAGACTCTCAACCACTGATTTTTATACCGCCACCGACAAAGTCGACTCTAAACATTTGGACAAAAATGCTCCGCCTGAATCTCTTCAAGGGCGCATGTGCCACACTGTCACACAGTTAAAGAAGGGCTCTCTATTGCTAGTAGGCGGTCGAAGCTCTCCCCTGACTGTGTTCAGCGACTGTTGGCTGAACAATGGCTGCGGCTGGCGCCAAGTTCATAGTCTTCCAACTCCATGTTTTAGACAATGCGCGGCCCGGGTAAATCTGGGGGATGAAGAGCAAGTATTAATATACGGTGGGAAATCTAGTAACGGCGACGTTCTCGGCCAATTCCTGTTATGGAACGAACAGAACGGTTGGCGAACCGTTACTCCGGTTGGCCAGGCACCCGAACCACGATTCGGCGCTATTCTATATGCTATCACACAGTCGAGTGGGGTGTTATTTGGAGGCATGTCACGAGATGGTGTGGTCTTGAACGATTTTTGGACCTGGCGTTTCACCTCAGCTGATGATGGAACAATATCAATTGTATTAACAAATGACACTGCCACAGTCTGTAACTCCGAGTCACCGATTTCGGAATGGATAGGCCGCTTTGGAGCAACCGCAAATATTCTAGAAGACAATAAGCTTACTGTTCTAGGCGGGGTTACAGGCGCTGGGTATATTCCGCTGTCGTTTGAGGTTATACAATTCGATTTAAAGTGTCCCCGGGATTCTAGCGATTTAAATTCATGTGAGCTTACACGGCATGCAGTATCGGCACCAGGTTGCGCATTCAGTTCGCGACCGTTGCTCATTGGCCATAGCTCAGTATCTGTGGGCAGTGATGCCCTACTGATTTTGGGAGGTGGAGCTGTGTGTTTCTCATTCGGTTCATTTTGGAATCAGGGTGTGCATATGCTTAAGCAGGCATCATCCAATGCTCCTGAATGGTCTATACTGGAGTCGCCAACCCAACGACTGGCAAGTTCAACTCACGAGCCGGTAGTAAATTCATCCAAATCGTCAGAAATTTCACCAGATCCTGTTACTGTACCTCGCGTCAAAATCAACACAGCGATAGAATTCCAAGCCATAATCGAGGCTTCGCAGCCCGTTCTACTAGAAGGATTGGATATTGGGTTATGCATCAGGTTATGGAACAAGGACTATTTGAAATCTGCAGTTGGGGCTGATCGAGAGGTAAGAACCCCTTGCATGGCAGATATCTATCGGCTCAAAATTTCTTTAACCTAATCCGTGTAGGTCGTTGTTCACGAATCCAAAGCCCCTAACATGGATTTTAGAGCCAAGAATTTCGCATATGTGACAAAAAAGTTTGGCAAGTTCATCGACGAGGTATATTCTGGAGCCCAACAATACCTACGGTCTGTTTCGGCCGGGAAACCGCTGCAACAACCAACGAATTTTCACCTGGATTTCCCTGGGCTTAAAGATGATTTTAAACTGCCCGATCAACTAGCGATTGTGTCTAAAAATGCCCACAGTTCGCCATTGAGAATTTCAGGCCCAGTTACGTTGTGGCTACACTATGATGTGAGTAATCTTAATGATATCTGGTAGTTTGCACGTGGGCCAAGCCCATTCTCACGCTCAGGATTAATAATACGTCATAGGTCATGGCCAATGTTTTGTGTCAAATCAGTGGAGAGAAAAAGCTCATCCTGTATCCACCATCCGACGTTTCACATCTAGCTATTGCTCCAGGAGCCTCAAGCTCATCGATCAACGTCTTCCAGCCTGGCACACACGGTGAGAGTCAAGTGTCCGTTTCACCAACAGGAACCCATCCACACGAAGCTTCTATGCGACCAGGTGATATACTGTTCATCCCTCCCCTCTGGCTTCACACAGCTTCTCCGAGCGAAAAGGTTAGCGTGTCAGTTAACGTGTTTTTCCACAACCTTGATACGGAATCATATGCTCGTGGGAGAGATGTATATGGCAACCGAGACCTTGAAGCGTATGAGCGTGGCCGAAAGGAGGTGGAGAAGATAGATCGGCTGTTCGACCGGCTTCCGGGTCAAATCCGACAGTTTTATCTTCATCGACTGGCTGATGAATTAAAGGCAAAAGCCGACACGTAATCCCCCCTCCTTCGTGTTTGTATTAAGGGGAGTCTATACTCCATTGAGCGGCATAGTGATTTGCTGGAACGTGAAGCTGATCGACGACTGATCAGACACAAATCAGGGTCGACATCCCTGATTAATGAAGCACGGCAGTCCAAGCCCAACGTGTTTCAACCTACTACCTCTGGCACATGTAAATAATGTATAGATTTGACTCAGAGTGGTAGTTAGAGGGTTAATTAGCAATCCTCGAACTGGGCCATTCATGAGAATGAGAATTTAAGCATTGGAGGATTTCTTCTTCCTTGCTTCGTTGACCCCCTAATTACTTCTTTAACTTACTCCTTGCTTCCTTACTCCCTTACTCCTTGAACTAATGAGTTACCTAGGTTAGTATTTTTCCCTGCTTTGTTGCTCTTATTTGCCTTTTCCTAATGCAGGCATGGATTGACACTGACCAGGGAACCCAAAAGAGTTTAGGGCGGATAGGCTCCACTTTTAGGACAGCAGCCAATCAGAAGGCAAATTGGCTAGTAGGGCGGCTTGGCGTCCAGAAAGGGAAAGGCGTGGGCTGGCTGCCCAAAAGAGAAATACAAAAAGGAATTATTAATTATTATTTAATAAATCATGATAGCTGAAAGAGGAAAACTGAAGTCTTACCAGAAGACAAGACATCTTAAATTGATCCCTCACGCTCGGTTTTATCTCAAAGAATTGTGGTCGTTGAAGGTCTGAGCTTTTAAGCTTGTTCGACGTACAACCATCCAAACAAACCTTGACACTGTTGTTCCCCGCCCTCCGCCTCGCTCCATCGCCCACCTCGCTCCAGATCCACTGTCCCCGCCAACTTAATCCCTCCGCTTCAAAGTCTCTGGCACATCCGCTTGATATAGTAAGTTGCGCTTCTTCTCCCGCCGTTCTTCCTCAGCCCATTTATGCATTTGAATTCTGTTACTCCCTTGTCGGCATCTTCGTTTGTCTTCTGCATCCGACGGAGTATTCTTTCAAGCGCCCTTGTTGTCTAGTCCACGACACTCACAGTTCACATAACACCCATTGTTTCGTTTCGCCTTGTAGGTTCAAGTTACTCCGTGCTCGCCTGTACAATTGACCCTGTGGGCGCTGTAGGACAAGCGGATAAGAATTGTGCTAACATTTCATTCCCCCCAGACGATATTGTTGCTCTTGGATACCCCTATCTCCATTCGGTTATCTAGAGACGATTCACCTCACCTCTCAACATATTCGAGGAAGAGTTGTTAATTGATTTGTCAAATTATCATTTTTCTAAGAAATGCAATGCCGTAATTTGGTTTAAACTCGATATCCCGATATCTACCACCTACCGTGTTGCCTTGTTTTATAGGGGCCGTCAACGTTTCATGTCTATTGGAGTCATCTATTCACCTCATCCTAATAGCAGTCGAATAAAGACCCAGAGGTAGAATAATGGCTACAGTCATCGTCCAGCACCATGCAGTGCGAGAATCCAATACTCCACCCCCAATTTCTCCATCTCTCAGCCTGAGCACGCCCGCAACAACACCTCAAAATCCAATTCCTACCCCAATTCCCAACAAACATATACCCATCTGTCCGCCTGGCCCCGCTCCTATCCGTTCTAAAGCCCCTACCTCTCCCCAATCACCACCTTCCTCCACACATGGAGTTGAGTCCCGTTGTTCGCTGTATCCTCCCTCTCGTTATGTTCAATTATGTAGCATCCCGCCGGTCTACTCACTCAATGTGATAGATTTATCCGATGCCCTCGACGAGGCCTCGGCTAAACCATTGCCAGATCCTAACAAGTTGTTTCCCTGGCTCCATGGCTTGCACCCGGACAATCATCTCCAGTTATCCTTCTTCCTACCCCGTCGTCGATTTTTACGACGGATACCCAAATGTCTCAGATGCACTACAGTCGTAAAAGTTGGTGGAGATTTGTCCAAAGCAAAAATCAAAGGCGCTGTTTCTCCAGATGAAATCCTCATGGGATCTAGATTCATTGATATAGACCCTCCCGAAGGGTTCTCTGTCAGAAACTTCCATATTCAAACTGCCAAATTGGCTCAGATATCTGATATCGTCGTCTATGGAGATGACGATGTGAGCCCACATACCACCTTGGCGGTTGCTATCAGAATCTCCTTGGCTCAGGAAGAGTGGAGGAAAAGATATGATTCCGAACAGGAGTCCAGGCTTTTCAACACATTTGTTCTGTCCAGTCAGTATTCGAATCCGCAATTATTTCTACCCCCATACACTTTTACCTTAGTCTCGAGGTACCGAGAGTACTAACGAATCTTTGTAGCCCCTTTTCGAGATGTTGAAGATATCCGTCCAGATATAGTTGCTATAAATCGGAAAGGGCAGTCGTCGATAGGTGTCATGGATTTCTGTAAGCTATTCCTATCATAATTTCTGGCACTTGAATCCTCGCTAATAAATATCAGTCCGATGGGAACGAACAGAAATGCGTAGCATGTCGCAAGCCTCAGAGATATCAAATGGTGTTTGGCTAGGCCCAACCCCAGATCTATCACAGTCTAGTGGAAAATTGGACAAATCGTTTGGGTTCGACATTTTAATCGAAACAAATGATATCAAGGATATACCCGACACAAGATATTTGTCACAAATCCCCAGCTACCCTGATGGATTGATTCACCACTTCGAGTTTCCATCTTCCGGCACTTTAGCGATAGATGACTTGACGGAGAACGAAATTCAGGATCTATTGAACACGATTAAATTGGTGCATCGAGTGACCCAAGTTCAAGATGCCGATGATGCAGATGGCGACGTTCAGATGGAGGCTACCGTTCCCAAGTCACGTAAGGTACTGATACATTGCGGAGATGGATATACCGAAAGTACACTCTTTGCAGTAGCATATTTCATGTTTGCTCACGGTGTACCGGTCCATGAGGCCTGGCTAAGACTCCATTGCGAGAAGAAGCGGAACTTCTTTGCCTATCCTTCCGACGTCACTTTCCTTTCAGCCTTACAACCACGACTACTTGCTGAAAGCCCGGCAGCAAAGCATCATCAACTCCTGGAGCAGCCTAAGCCGGTATGGATGGCGAAGCTTGATGGTTCCCTGCCCAGCCGAATTCTACCATATATGTACCTTGGGAACTTAGCACACGCGAATAATCCAGAATTACTATGGGCGCTGGGTATCAGAAGGGTGCTTAGTATTGGTGAACCAGTATCTTGGTCGCCGATGGAAGTTGAGAAATGGGGTGCCCAGAACCTCTTGCTCATAGATAATGTTCAGGATAATGGAATAGATCCATTGACTCGAGAGTTTGACCGTTGCCTGGAATTCATTGGTGAGTTTCCCTTCCTACAATTCGTACGCAGCTCGGCATATTAATCAAGTTTTGGATTTAGAACACGGAAAATCCGATATGACAGCAACATTGGTGCACTGTCGAGTCGGCGTTTCGAGATCCGCCACCATTTGCATTGCCCAAGTCATGAAATCCAAGAATATCTCGTTTTCAAGAGCTTAGTACGTTATTTATCTAACTCCCGGCTTTATCTTCTCTGTTAAACCTCCGGCTAATTAGCGATTTAGTTGTTTTGTACGAGCAAGGAGATTAAATGTGATCATTCAACCTCATCTTCGATTCGTGTAAGTTCCAAGTTATAGCCTTTTTTATGCGAAAATATTATTCTGACGTGCACATTGCCAATTAGTTATGAACTTCTCAAATGGGGCGAGCATCTGCAAATGAAACGAAATAATTGTATTCGTCGAGATTTGGAATGGGCAAGCATTGCTCGGGAGATAGCGCTGATGAATGAACCTTATGCTAAACAGCAACAGTGACTGGATTACTGATTTACGATAAAACTAACTGCCCGTTTCTCGGAACCTCGTTTCCAAGCTGGACAACCCAAAGCGAAGGCGTGGTGGACTGAGGATATTTTCTTTCTTTCTTTCTTTCCTCATTTTTTTTTCCATCTTATTTTAACTTCTTTTGTTTTTCCCCCCTCCATTCTATCAATTTCTTTTCAAACACCTATCCCCTTTTATTTTGCGATCAAACGGGACTTCAGTGAACTCCTCTTCGCATTTTTTTCGTATCTGCTCCCTATTTAGGCGACTGGATTTTCTTCACGTATTCCCACCCCCATCAGATTATTTTACCCTTTCTCACTCTCATATAGCCTATTAGCAAGCTGTTCGCACGATTTCTTTTTCGGCCCATACCATCTAGCGATGATGCTTTTGGTTTTGGGACGTTTGTTTGATGATATGATGATGATTGTTTGGTTCTCACTCGTTTTATTTTGCTCAGGCGTCTTGCCTATCATGATGTCAACTCTCTAGTTCAGCCGTAATACTCAATTTAAGTTCTTTGATGTTAAATCAAATCTTCAGATCTTCCATCTAACTATAGCAATGCAAGACGCTGGAGCCAAGGTTTTTACTTCTCGTTCTTTATCCCTGTAACCGAGCCGCTTAGCAGATAGCCCCAAGAGGCGCAGCAGCATGGCTGGACTGCCCTGGAGTCAAAGCACTCAGTATGGAGTTCTCCAGGCAACATCGGTTCAAATAGTGGACTGGAGTTGCTAGTTAACTAGCCGGCGGCGGCTGTCGATGGTATGGACTGAACAAATCGATAATCAATCCATTGAGTGTCGATTGAAGTTTTTTCAGTCATCCTTATCTCTTTCACCTCTCTTAAAGGGTCGGCCTCGATGCCCTAAGTCTACCCTAAGTCTAAAAGATGATGAGCTGGCAACGGAATCCAAATTCAAAGCGTAGGAAAGCGGTCGACGCAGCAACTACTACAGGCTGGATTGTCGCAATTTTCTTCGCATCCCCTTTCATCGCGTACTTATTTGCACACGATGCATACAATAAGTCTTCATGGAGATTTAATCGCAAGAATTCGATTCCTTCTCCGTCACGATCACTGCGAAACAAAATCGGTTCTCTCTGGCATCGGAAACCAAACCCTGCTGCGCAACTCCAATCGCGCTTCTTTGCTCTTCCATTGGAGCTGAGACAGAAAATTTATCACTTCGCTATTGATTGCTCAAGGATTCATATCGTGCACACTCCCAGAAGGCTAGCTGGGTATGCCTGCCAGGAACCTCTAAGGACGGCTTCCTGCACTTGCTATATGAATGTTGTTAGCTACCAGGACGCACGAATAGGATGTCAACGGCTACCCAGGCCCAATGCACCCGTCTTCATAAATAGAAAATGCCCACTGAATGAGATCTTGCCTATCTTAATGACGTGTAAGCGGATGTGAGATCCCTCCCCTCCTCTAATTTCTGATATTAAAACTTGTTGCTGATCAGTACGGCGGTATATGAAATAATTCCAGGTATGAGGAGGCTGTATTTGTGCTTTACGCATGGCGGACGCTATCGTTCATGCATCCCACTGCGTTTATCTCGTTATCTGCATCAATCCCAACAACACATTTCAACTATATTACCAGTCTTGAATTTGTACTTCACGTGCAAACAAACTTCTCGGAATGTGACTACGTGCTCTATGCCCCGTTCATCAAGCAAAGGTCTAGTCCGGATAGAAAATTCGGTAGAGTATGCAAACAAAGTGGTTCTAAAATTGATGACCATAACCCTCATACCACTATGATACACCCAAAGCTGCGGATTCCCACCACATGCGGACTGATGTGCCAGACAGTATCCAGGATGGAAAACTTGAAACATTTTCACATGCGCTTGCGTGACTATCGTCCGACTAGGGGGGGACCATGGAAGAAGGCTGATGAGTTGAAACCTTCCATGCTAGCAATTACTGAGGCAGCTGGGTTTCCAGAAGAGTGTGCTGTTGGCTTGAATACGCTCAAAGGGTTTGTTTGGCCTTAGAAATTGCTTGTATTCATTGAGTATTTTGTTTATGGATCAGATCAAAGGTGTATACTAGCCCAACAGCTAAAAATGAACAAAAGAGCTTGAATTTTCACTGAACCAGGTAATAAGAGAGGGTAGATAACGAAAGTATGGATTAAATAGCTGAAGCAGAGCAATAATGCTGAGACTGTATGACATATATGAATAAGATGGCCATAAATTTTTTGGGAATATTACTATTATTATCAGAATAGATTTGGCCATTTCGAAATGAGCTCAAGCTCAACACCTCTCAAATACTCGATACAACCCTTTCAAATCTGCAACTTCTACTACTCCTCGAACTAAATCGTTTGAGGCTACTAGCCTGGCTCGTACTGTAGGGAAAATTGTATGTTCCAGCATCCAAGATAGCTGCTCGCGGCGTAAAGATACCGATGGATCTTCATTAGCATCGCCATCGCCAGCCATGGTGACGTCTAATGCTTGGCTGAGCATAGATAGCTCGGGGGTATGTTCATGGTCGTTACTGGAGCCTGGGCCAATATTCGCGTTATCCGTACTTCCGCTCGACGGGCTCAATCTAGGCTCTGGATTGGCGGTTTTAGTCGCAGCGTCTTTGCCCTTCTGACCGGTGCTAGATTTCTCAGACGAAGAACGAAGGGGTAGTTGTTCAGGGGTATAAAATGCGGCTAGTTCGGATAGAAATGAGTGAAAACACGCTTCTTCGTTGGTCCAATCAACGTATGGGCCTAGACGGAGAAGGAATCGGGGTAACTTCGCGAGGGATGGCATATAACCCTTTAACAATAAGGGTATAGACAATAAATCACCATCTTCTGAGATGTCCATAGAGAAATATTCATTGAGCATCTCTCTTTGTCCGACCAGGTGAGATGCCACAGTGGCCGCAACAGTATCAAAATCGATTTCGCTTTCCGCATTCGCTGCTGAGCCATCTGAAGGAGCCATGCTTTCTTTCTTGTTAGCATGTGCCTCACGTTCTACTTCTACCGCTAGCTCTATCAAATCGACCAGCTTTGGGCAGGACTCAAGATTAATTTTACCGAAGTTGGCAAAATCGGTAAGCCCGAGTTGGTAAAACAACTCGTTGCATACCATTCCATAGTCGACAAGATATAGCTTAACTCCAGATTGCAATGCTACGATTCGTCTGCGTTCATCCACGAGGCCGACATACGTGGTAGATGCGAACGTCTCTGTCAGATTGTTATGCATAGTAGAACGCACTTGTGCACGCAAATTTTTTACCGATGATAGGCGGATATTAATCGGCTCACGGTCACGCTTTTCGTAGGAAAGAGCTTGCCGTTCGGAAGATTTCTGCCTCTCACCATCCTGACTAGGACCAGCTAGCGAACTCTCAGCTTGAGGCAACATGGACGTTATTTTGCGCATTTTCGCATCGGTTCGAACAAGATTATGCTCATATGGCCTCTTTGTGATGAGGGTACGAAGAGTCGATTTCCCATCTTGTTTTGAGTTTTCATCATCTTTGGCCGGAGCACCTGAGAGTTGTATTCTAGGTAATAGAGTTTGAGTCATGAAAGTTCGGCTAGAATCTACCGCAGCAAGCTTCGTTCTGATCATGCTGCAAATAGATTCAATGATTTCTTCTTCGTTAAGGAAATTGACCTCTCGTTTCGTAGGATGGACGTTGACATCAACACGGTGTGGTTCAATTTCCAGGCTGAGGTATATAAAAGGGTGTCCTCCCTTAGGAAGGAAAGTAGAATAAGTTTGTTCCATCGCCCTCTTAAGTGCTGAAGATTCCACAGCACGGTGATTGATAAAAAGTAGAAGAGTAGTTCGTTTTGCATGGAAGTTGGCGGTTGTCACCCAACCCGATGTACGGCAACCCCACTTCTTATCATCAATCTCAAATGATACTAGCTCATTAGCCACAGCACTGCCGTGGAGTTGGCGTATTCTATCAACAGTGGAAGCGTTTGTAGAAGTTGATAGGCTGACGCCAGACTCCCCATGCTTTTTGCATGAAAACGCGGTGCCACCACAATGAACGGCATAGCGACCAACAATATCAAGAATCTTTGCATACTCTTCGCTTGCGGATCGAAACGCACGGCGCCTAGTCGGGACATTGTAGAACAAATCTTCCACCTGATAAAAGGACAACAGAAATTAGTATGCGATGGTGAACTACGTGACCAATCCGAGTTTTTACCGTAATTTGGGTGCCACCCCGCCCAGCAGTTGGTTTCGGATCTACGCTCTGTCCTGGTTTCGCCGGGGCAAGTTTCCCATCACTATAATGTGCCCTCCAGGCACAGCTGGATCCGGCAGTTTTCGTTGTGACGGTAAGGTGAGCAATATGGCTTATACTTGCCAAAGCCTCTCCGCGGAACCCATAAGTTGCGATAGCAGATAAATCCTCAAAAGATTTAAGTTTAGATGTGGTAAATCTCTCACACAAGATCGGGAGATCATCATTCTACAGGCCAGAGACACACATTCAAGAGATTAGAGAGCCAAGCAAAAACGGACAGGGTGTGAAAGACGTAGAACACCAGCACTAACATCAATTCCATGGCCATTGTCTGTGATTTGAAGAAGCTTTAGCCCTCCATCTCTCACCAAAATTTCTACCGAAGTAGAACCAGCATCAACGGAGTTTTCAATCAACTCTTTAAGCGCATGCATGGGAGCGATGATTATCTCGCCTGCAGCAATCTTATTGACCACGTCTGGGTCCAGAGCCTATATCAACGAAATAAATATCCATCCAAGGGGCTTCGGTGATAAATTGGTATAGACAGATGTTTGGCCTACCTGAATCTTCCTGGGCCGTTTATTAGACAGAGCGGCATCCGATGCTGCTCGCTTGAGCCCTCGCGTCTCGGATACAGAATCCACATCCATCGTTTCTCCGTCCATGGCTTCAAAAAGGAGAAGATTTCTACTTCCGGAGGGACTAAGTAAAATGAATTCTGATTCGAGCAATGTCTTCTATATTAACAACGAACTAGTGGGTAATAGAGGTGGGCTGCTAGTTCTGGTCTGGAACCTCTCACGTGATGCCCCTCAAAACTTGGACCTTTTTCTTTTGCCAGACCAACCAACTTACTATTAGAATAACTAAATAATAGTTCTCAAATAACATTGCACCGAAATGACATAATTAGCCATAATAGCGCGTCAAATATGTGTAACTACCTGGTAGTTATATTTTGTCGCTAGAATTATCCCTAAACCAGCCGCTTGGGTCTCAGATACCTCGCCCTATTGCTCGTTCAGATAACTACATCTATGGCTGCTAAAAAGGTTTGGTTTCTTAAATAATATAGTTAATAGGATGTCAACTTACAACTTAGAGCCGACCTACTCCGTAGTTGACTTGTAATAACAAAATATACTCTTAACCACTGCACCAAAAGGTCAACCTTAGGAACTTAGCACGTTCTTAAGATAGTATTTCTGGCAGATTGTGCTGGTTTGAGCTGCACCAAATTGTTTCGTATGGGAGTAAGAAACCGGTTGGAGTTAAAGATCAGGATATAAATGCAGTTGATCAATATTAATTCTGTACTACACTGTAACTAATAAGTATTAACTAATAATAATTCATGTTGAGAGATGGATTGGTTAGCGAGATGAGGGTGACATCAAGTTAGGGTTTCTTAGCCCGAACCAGAGGAGATCTTGAACTTACTTCCACATCCAGGAACAGCGCAAGCTCAATGCCGAACTATTGAAGAAACCCAATGCGCTCGGCTGAGACATCTATCCTATGTTGCTGGCTCATTCACTGAGCAGCGCGAAATACCGTCAGAGCCTTACAATAACTATTTGATTGGATGAAAGGTGTTCGGTTACTCGGAAACAGCTATCCTACCTCTGTTGAGTGCGACACCCAACCCACGGTTAAACCGAATGGTCTACTTGCATATCGCCAGCTCCGGTGGAGCCGATGGATAAGAATCAGCGATGTCTCCCTCTCGACGATTGTTCCTTGGAGACGAAGAGCTGGGGAAAAAAGATGACGATCACGATCCCACCAATTCCAGATTCGTCCTCCCCTCGATATACCTACCGTCCAGACTCGTACCTCGCCGGCGCCGCATTCTACCTATCATTGCTGGCCTAATCCTCCTTTATATACTCTTTAAACATGCACCGAGAGGCCGTACCGATATTTCTGATACACCCATTTTACCAGAAACCCACTTTACCTTATATGACGAACCAACTGGTGCACCACCTCTGCCAGAGGGTGATGAGCGGCCCCATAGCCAACATTACTACGATGGGCCCGTTAAATTTTATCAGCTGGCAAAATCGATATATTCTCTAGATAGTATGCGGACATATGATCGCGGGTATGACCTTGTTCTCTTCGCTGCTGCAGATCTGGGCTGCGTTTCGGATCTACTTCCACTGGCATGCGCCATGGGTCTAAGGGGGCTGAATAAAGTACATCTCGCGGTGATGGGATGGGATGAAGTACCACTTGACAAAATTAAGAAGCTCAACGGATATAACTCTTCTGATTGCCCCGTAATATGGCATGGTAGGCAGCTGCATTTTTTTTTCTCATATCCAAAGTCGAGGTCCTTCACTAACTTGCGCAGATGCTCGTCCAGATTATGCACCGTGGTCGACAGAATTCCGGATGGTAAAGAGCGTTAAAACAGCCTTGGGCCATCTGCATGATATATTAAGGCCTGGTATCGTCATTACTCGTGCTAGCGAAGATCATGCATTCTTTGAGGACGGCATTCGGACCACAATCTCAAGAATGGGCATGACCCATATCAATCTACCCAAACGAGCATCTAACTTCAAGTGGATTGCCGATCTAGACTCTAGCTCCCTTGCAGGTAAGATTTCTCTCCGTTTGAAATTGGTCGATGATATTAATTGAGAAATTTTCAGCTTGGGAAAATCTTCAGCTCGAAATTCTCGTGATTGTATCTCCTAGGTCCTCAGGACCCTTTCGAAAATTGATTGGCTCCCTTCGAAAAGCAGATTTCATGGGAGTCGCCCCAGGCTTGACAATAGAACTACCAGAGGACATTGATCCACTATTGATGGAATTTCTTAAGTATTTCAATTGGCCCCCGCATACAAACCGCCATGATTTCACTCTTCGGCATCGAATTCACCCATCTACATTAACGGAAGAGGAAGCTGCGATTCGAACTTTCGATGCATTGTATCCAAAAGATCCAAGATATTCCCATGTACTAGTGCTGTCGCCGCAGGTAGAACTTGCGCCGTCGTTTTATCACTTTCTAATATATAGCGTGTTGAAGTATAAGCATTCTTCAGCTCCTGAATACGCGACTGACCAGTTACTCGGAATCTCGTTGGAACTTCCCTCGTCTCTGCCTCTCGATGGAAATCCTGTCCCAATTCCAGATGCTTTATTAAATCCACCCATATCCGTGGAGGATGGCAAGGAACACATTCCAACTCTGCTTTCCCAAGTACCTAATAGTCATTCCGCGTTATATTTTGGAGATAAATGGAGAGAATTTCAATCTTTTCTTGCCCGCAGACTCGACCCTGCTTTGCGGAGTAAGCAACAGAAACGGCCGAAAATCATTTCCAAGCTATTTCCGTCATGGATGGAATATATGTTGGAATTAATGCGCGCCCGGGGTTACTATATGCTTTATCCAGGGTTTTCCAATCGAGTCGACTTTGCCTTAGCTACTGTGCACAATGAGCTGTACCGTATTCCGGAAGAGTATGAATCCGCCGCCGACTCCCACGAGGATCCAGGTCTCCAACCGAACTTCATCGAAAAAGACCTTTCTCACACTCCTCATACCTTATCTCTTTTGATTGATACTTATCCTGCCTCTCTTCCAGGGCTATCATCGCTTCCCATTTTACTACATACTGGTGAGACAGCAAGCGGCGATATTGACGAGCGGACTACAGCATTTCGAAACTCATTTAGGAAGGATCTTGGAGGCTGTTCTGATAATCGGATAGCACCAGAACCCCTGCCTCTCGATGCTGAGGATCTATTTTGCTGAGACTAAATCGCCATTATTCTCCACTTTGGTTTAGTCTATCATCAGTCTCCCGCTAACTAGACTTGTATTGATTTGTCCCGATTTATTTCCTAGCCAGGACTATGTTTTGCCATTTGTATAAAAGGATTGAGGCGTTATTTATATAATCAGGTTATTTCCAACCAACTATTTTGTACAGTAACAACTGTTCTAGCTATTGAATTTCATAATTGCCAACAGGTAAACTCGTTAACTTGGAGTTAGCTTGCGAACTTAGATCACAATGACTCGGAGGTGAAAAGCGATGAGTAAGCAACACCGCCGCAAGTGGCTTGGGGTCGGCCAGTTGCTGCATTAGCTCTCCAGTTAACACTGTCTCAACGCTAACTCAACTCAACTCAACTCAAGTCACTCAACAAACACACCGTGCCCTGGAACAGACGCTGCGGTTGTTCGTGCTATCAGGTGTCGATCGTTTATTAGTTTCAGTGTATAATTTTCCCTGGTTGCTACTCTCCCGTCTTTCCTACAGCTCTCATGGCGAAGGACGATAAGCCAGCCGCCTCCGAACAACCTAACGGCAAGGCAGATGATTCTCGAAAGCCAAATGCAGAAGATACGGAGAAAAAGGATGGCAAGCCTGTGATAAATGGCAAGAAGGATGAGGAGCCAAAAGAAGGTGCGAGATTCTTCAGCTGTCGGAATGCGTAGCTAGCTGATGGTACTGACTAATGTTGCTTGTTCAAGAGGAGCTTAATGAAGAAGACCAGCAGCTAAAAAATGAACTTGAGATGCTTGTCGAAAGGCTGCAGGTATGCTGCAGACTATTCTGAGTTCGAGTACTGGAGCCAGTCGTTCTGACAGTGTAACTGACCTCATTTCTCTCTGGTAGGAACCTGACGAATCATTATACAAAGCAGCTCTTGAAGCTATCAAAACTTCTATCAAAACCTCTACCTCCTCGATGACAGCAGTCCCGAAGCCTCTTAAGTTTCTTAGACCGTATTATGATGATCTTACCGAAGTATATGACAAGTGGGCGGTTGGCGAGGACAAGGTAGATTCACCTACAAAACCCTTTAGCCCCGAAAAAAAAATCAACCAAGCTAACAATATGCAGGATTCCCTAGCAGATATTCTATCAGTACTAGGAATGACATACGGCGACGAAGAAAAGCTAGAAACACTAAAATACCGCCTCCTCACCAAGTCCGATGATCTCGCTTCCTGGGGCCATGAATATACCCGTCATCTGGCTCTGGAAATTGGCCAAGAATATCAGAACCGCTTGACAGACGAGAAGGAAATACAAGATCTCGTCGACCTTTCCTTATCCCTTGTTCCTTATTTCCTAAGCCACAACGCCGAAGCCGATGCCGTTGATCTTCTCAGCGAACTTGAGATGATCGAGGAAATAGCCCGCTTCGTGGATGAGAACACATACCAACGTGTCTGTTTATACATGGTTAGCATGGTAAATCTTCTCACGTATCCAGAGGATAACCAGTTTTTACGAACCGTGCACGAGATTTACATTCAGTATAAAAAGCTGACCCAGGCCATTGTGATTGCCATTCGTCTTAACGATATTGACCTTATTCAAAGTGATTTCCACGCGACAACCGATAAAGCGATCAAAAGGCAGATGGCATTCTTAGTTGCACGGCAACGAATATGGATTGACCTAGATGAGGATGATGAAGAGCTGGAAGATTGCCTGAACAATACTCAACTCTCAAATCATTTCAAATCCCTCGCAAAAGAACTTAATCTTCTCGAACCTAAGATGCCAGATGACATCTATAAAACACATCTAGAGAGCTCTAAGAGTTCTCTCACAAATGTGGATTCAGCCAAACACAATCTAGCCAGCTCCTTTGTCAATGCGTTCACAAACGCTGGCTTTGGTGCCGACAAGATGATGTTGGTTGATGAAGATAAGGGTCCTTGGGTCTGGAAGACAAAGGACGATGGAATGTTGTCCACTGCTGCTTCTCTCGGCATGCTGTTACAGTGGGACATTGAAGAGGGTTTGCAGCAAACTGATAAGTTTACGTTTGCTGATGAGGACATGATCAAAGCGGGTGCATTCCTTGGAATCGGTATTCTATGCTCCGGTGTTCGATCGTTCACTGACCCCGCGTGGGCGCTTCTGGGTGACTCCGAAAATCTCCAGAGCAAGAGCATACCAATAAAGGTGTCGTCGATCATGGGTCTGGGTTTAGCGTATGCAGGATCATGTAAGGAAGAATTACTTGAAATTCTTTTGCCCGTCGTCGAAGATACAACCGTGGATATGCAGGTCTCCGCCATGGCAGCGGTGTCACTAGGCATGATTTTCGTCGGCTCATCGAATCACCAAGTTAGCGAGGCGATTGCCACAACCCTGATGGACGAGGAAAGGCAGAAACACCTGAAGGATAAATGGACCCGATTCATGGCCCTCGGACTTGCACTTCTGTACTTCGGAAAGCAAGAAGAAGTTGAGGTTGTCCTGGATATCCTGAAAGCGATCGAGCATCCTATGGCAAAACCCACTTCTGTCCTTGCTTCGGTTTGTGCATGGGCAGGCACCGGTACTGTTTTAAAGTTGCAGGAGCTACTTCACATTTGCAATGAATTTATTGAGGATAAGGACGACAACAAGGGAGAAGAGCTTGTGCAATCATACGCCGTTTTAGGATTATCATTGATTTCGATGGGCGAGGAAATTGGTCAGGACATGGTTCTGCGACAATTTGGCCACCTGATGCACTACGGAGCTGCCAATATTCGAAGAGCAGTCCCCCTCGCGATGGGTCTAATCAGCCCGAGCAACCCCCAGATGAAAGTTTACGATACCCTCTCAAGGTATACCCATGACAATGATAACGAGGTTGCTATCAACGCGATTTTTGCTATGGGATTGCTAGGTGCGGGCACTAATAATGCGCGTCTCGCACAACTCCTACGTCAACTTGCCAATTATTATCATCGTGATCAGAATTCCTTGTTCATGGTTCGTATTGCGCAAGGTCTACTCCACATGGGCAAGGGGGCACTATCCGTTAATCCATTCCACACCGATCGTCAAGTTCTCTCCCGCGTTGCTGCTGCAGGCCTATTGACGGTAATGATTGCCATGATCGATGCGAAGGATTTCATCCTTTCAGATTCTCACTATCTCCTCTATTTCATTGTTACCGCAATGCACCCGCGGTTCCTTATTACATTAGATGAAAACTTGCAGCCTTTGACTGTTAACGTTCGTGTTGGTCAGGCTGTGGATGTGGTTGGACAGGCAGGTAGACCAAAGACAATCACTGGCTGGCAGACACAGAGTACTCCTGTGTTGTTGGCCTATGGGGAGAGAGCAGAGCTGGAGGATGAAGAGTACATCTCTTTGAGTAGTACACTTGAGGGACTCGTGATCTTGCGAAAGGTAAGTGAAACCGTCTACTCAGCATAATTTTTCTTAACTGCCCATGGTAAATTTGCTGCTAACTACTGGTATCTTCACACGCAGAATCCGGAATGGGAGAACTCAACCTAGGGGCCTGCTTGGTAATATTGGGTCTTGTATGTACACGGTTGTGAGATAATACCATCTGAATTTTCACGTTTATTAGACAATGAGCAAGTTTTGAACAGTTAGTGATAGCAGGAACAGCCACCTCCTGCTGTATTATTAATTTAGATCAATACCTCTATAGGTTTATTGTATTCAGCCATGGAATAGATAATTTACATAAATGATTAATGTAAAGAGTTGAGATATACATTGTGCTACACTGGCAATAACCTACTGGTATACATATCACGGGCATGCATTACAGACATAATCTCATCTAGACCGTACTCTGGAGTCCAATTAGAAACAATACAAACCGATAAGCTTGGAATTGTTATCCTACCGATGTAGTAACAGCTGATGGCATCAAATGAACTCCGGTTGTGATGTTCCTGTTGAACGTTACACAACCCTTGTCCACCACGCCCGACAAACACATCGCAACCTTGGAAGGCAAGTCACAAGAGCAAGCAAGCACAGCCTGAGAGAGGAAGGAAACATGCTGAGAATGCGGTTGCCTCGTCTATTTAGTTCAGAGGCATTGTCTCCGGGAGCTCGTCAACGATGGCATCTTCCATCAACACCAGGATAGCTGGGACCAGTCGAGCTTCTAGGGCCTAACTCTCAAATAATAATAGGCTTTCCATTCTCCTCTCAATCCAACATGGCTCCCATATACACCCACTTGTTTGGAAGGATGTCGCATGGTGGCCATCCGCTTGAGGAGTTTTCCAAGCAGCTCTCCCATCCAAGTAACGTCTTCGCTATCCTGTTGATGCTCGGAGGAGATATGGTTGAGAAGGCTTATGCCCAGCTGGTTGGAACATATGTGGCACCTGTTGCTTTTTCTTTCGGTGAGTTCTCTTTAATCGAGCTATGAGCCTATAGAAAGGTTGAAATAGCATGAGTTTTTTATATTTTTATTTTATTTTTTGAGCTCTCTTAAATCTTTAATTCACAAGACCTGCTTACGCACAAAAAAAATTCTCTAGGATGCGTTTCCCATGCCGTTTCGGCGGTAAATTCCACTGTGGGGGAGAATAGACTCATGCCTCAGGCAGATTTCCCATGTCAGGTTATCAATGGAAAAACTGGGGAGGCATACAAAAACTCGAGTTGGGTGCTTGGCCGGATGGTTCGCGATTATGATCATTGGATGGAGAAAGATGTCCGTCTCCGCCTAGACAGCATGCTTAACGTAAAATGGGAGGAAATGAAAGCTGAGGTCAAGACAAGCGGCGAAACCGTGAGCATCCTAAAACCGAGAAAGATAGGGCTCTGCGTGTCAGTCTACAGAGCAACGGACGAGCGGTTAAGAAGTCCAACGCGCGACGCCGTGTATAAGAGTGGGCTCTTGACCACCCTGATTCAGCTGGCGCTTGCTGCTGCCCCAGGAGGGAAGGATGGTGACTGGGAGATATTTCTGCTAACTGTGAGCGGAATTATTCTGTCATTCCTCACGGGAAGCTTGAAGCAGTGGCGAAAGGAAAAGTGGTCAACACATGACAGGTCTGACAAAACCGTGATTTTAACCAAAGGCCGTGGGAGTCAGCATGCAATCGTGGTGATGGGAGATGGTCGTGGCCTCGACCTTGAGTTATTAGCAACTGAACCTCAGAACCCCGATGTGACATGCGGCTTCCTGACTCGGCTTGCTATTTTTATTCTTGCGGTCTTGTGGCTGGTCCTCGTCATCATTGCAGCAGGTGTGAAGAAGAACACATGGTATCTGCTGAGTGTCGGTGGTATCGGCACGCTTCAAAACGCATATGCAGTGGGAAAGAAGAGATCTCCCGAGTCTTTTGGAATACCACTTGAGTTTGAGAATATCATCGGCGAGGTCGACGTCATGGATACCTTGCTAGCCGTGGAGGAGAACTATCCCAGTGTAGGCAGAAATATGCTGGCTACCTTTTTTCCAAACGGCCAATTGACACAATCAGAGGAGCAGAGATGGGCGAAGTATACCGATGCTGTTATCCAACAGCCGGAGAGGCCACAAAGACGATTGTCAGTGTGAAGCCATTCTGAAGATGTGTTGCAAAATGACTAGTAACAAAACATGTTAACGATGATAGAGATTATACTGAGATGACCTCTTCATAATGTATCCAGCATAATGATAGCTATATAGAGATAGATTTTCTTCTATTCTCCTTTTTGTTTCGAATAAATATCACTGACTATTTTGGTTCCATAAAAAAAATAAATAAATAACGAGAGGGAAACATCAATCGGAGTTAAGAATCGGCTAATCACGTGATGATAAGAAAAAAGATATTGGCGATAGTGACAAGATGGTTGATCAATCTCTTGAACACTGCTGCCCAAAGAAAGCACCAGTCATCTATCAGAGTTTCCAAATAAGTGCTGAATTTTCCAACATGAGACTAGACGCAAAGGCGCTTCGCTATCTTACGGCTGAGGATTTTAGGGTGTTGACCGGGGTAAGTCTTCAATTTTCTCATACGAAGCGAGACGGCTACTCACAAACTGGTACAGGTAGAGATTGGTAGTAAAAACCACGAAGTTGTCCCAACGCCCTTGATCATACAATTATCTGGGCTTCGAGGTGGAAGCGGCGTTCATAAATGCATATCAAATCTGGCAAAACTCAATTTAATATCAAGAGTTAAGAACGCGAGTTGTACGTTTCAAAAAAGCCGTGGTGGGAACATTCAAATTCAAGCATAAAGATTGCCTAATATTTTGCTCTTATTTTAGATGACGGCTATCGACTTGCCTATGGTGGACTGGATTATCTTGCCCTTCATACGCACCAGAAGCAGAAAACCGTTTATTCCGTGGGGAACCAAATAGGCGTTGGCAAAGAATCGGATATTATCGTTGTGGCGGATGCTGCTGGCACCCAACGAATCCTGAAAATACACCGACTGGGTCGAATATCCTTCCGCTCGATCAAAAACAATAGGGACTACCTGCGCCATCGAAGTTCGGCCTCATGGATGTATATGTCTAGATTGGCGGCAATCAAAGAATATACATTTATGACAGCATTGAAGGAACATGGGTTTCCTGTGCCAGATCCCATTGGCCAAAATCGCCACACAATAGTCATGAGTTTGATTGACGCCTTTCCATTACGACAAATTTCTTCTGTTCCAGATCCAGCCAAGTTATACGGGGAATTAATAGAACTGATCCTACGACTGGCAAAAGTTGGGCTGATACATGGCGATTTCAACGAGTTTAATATTTTAATTCAAGAGGAAGAAATCCCGGTACCTGAAGGGACTACAGATACTGAAGGGGAAAAAAGCGAGCCGAAACTTAAACTAACCCCCGTGGTGATTGATTTTCCCCAGATGGTCTCTATGGATCACCCAAACGCAGATATGTACTTTGACCGGGACGTCAATTGCATTAAACGTTACTTCAAACGAAGGTTTGGATTTGTCAGTGATGAACCCGGCCCGTTCTTCTCGCAAGCCAAAAAATTAATAGGGAAGAAGGGAAGTGTAAGACTCGATGTGGACGTGGAAGCATCTGGGTTTTCACGGAAAATGGCCAAGGAGTTAGAAGCCTATATGAAGGCAGTTGGAGTTGATGGCGATGGTCGAGGAGACGGAGATGGTGGAAACGACGAAGAAGGAGATGAAAGTGAATATGAAGTATCTTCTGGTGAGGAAGAAGAAGAAGAAGGGGAAGGGGAAGGGGAAGGAGATGGAGATGGAGGAGCACTTGAAGCACAAGATGAGCCAAAAACATTAGACTCGGACGGGAAGATCGGATTGGAGAAATTATCCATATCTGAACCGACTTAGATTTCGTTATTTTAATTTAGTTTAACGAAGTCATTTATTTTTCTTTCTATAAACGAGCCCTGAGCCTGTGCTAGTTGGTTCATTTAACTGCGTTTAAAATGCGTGTTGCCTCTTTAAGCTCGGGGGAAAAGATAGGTAAAAGTAGCATCACGAAAAGTCTAATTGCGGCTTAGTTCCTTTTCGAGCTTCATATCGAGACTCTCTCAGGACAAAAGCAGAAACCCCGGAAAGCCTCAATCTTGTTCGTTCTGAGTTAATCAATCGACCGAAACTTGCATATATTCTCAGATGGCTCCTAAATTATCATCTAGCGCGGTCGCGGCGACCAAAATCAACCCCCTTGCTCTTGAACTGCGAAAACAAATTTATCTGTACGTGCACTGGGCCATAAATCGCATCCATCAATATTCGCGTTCAGGATTACCGCTCCTATTACGACCACCATGATTACACTACTATCTAGCTGGATTGCTAACTGGTCTTGTCCATCGCCAAATATAGACCCGACTTCACAATTACTCTCATTCGAACTCCATTCTTGCCCCCTCGCTACGCCGCTTTCTGGGTTCCGCTATCCTTCAACAAACTTGACCTCAAAGATTATTTGAAAAGAGTATATAATGTCAGCGTAATTAAGGTACGAAGTTATGTCGAGCAACAGAAAATAACACACGAATTGCCCAGAGGCAGACAAGGCCAGGGCCCGATGAGACGACCGATGGCTAGAAAGAAGATGACAGTGGAAATGACCGAGCCGTTTGTCTGGCCTAACGAGCCAGAAGACTTTACACCGTAAGTTATGGCCTATATTTTATTGTTACGATCCTTGAAACAATCCAATTATAGACACCATTGGCTAATGAAATCAAATTCGGGTGGCTTGTTTTTACTGTCTAGCTGGGAGAGAGAAACATATTTTGAAGCCAAGGAAAACCAGGAGCAGTTCCAAAAGGCGTATGCCCCAGATGCTGAAATGCAAGTGCCCAAACGTAAACGAGAGTTACTAGCTGAACAGGCGAAACGGTTACTGGATGGTCAGGAACAATGGCAACCAACATGGCAGGTGCTCGGGTTGAACACACAAAGACCATTCCGCTCCCATCAGTCAAATGGATCAGAAGTCCCTCGGGAACCACAGGAATCACAGGAACCGCAGGAATCGCAGGGGCCGCGGAGGTGAACACACTGTTTTCGAGGTGAAGACTTCGTTATTTGAATTGTACAATATTATATACTACGCATTAAACAAGTGGATAATTAAAATCGTTAGACAGGCGCATTTGCAGGTAATCTTACAATGACAAGGAGAGTCCCAACAAGAGTGAATTGGTTAGTACATAGTGAAATACCAGCTTGATAGGTAGGAAAATCTGAGAGGAGAGATTAAAAAATTATATTTAGTCCTAAAGAAATATAGTAAAAGCTCGAACAATACTGCTATAATGATATATCTAACTTGATATCAAACAAAAACTGGCATAAAACGCTTCAAAAAGGGATAGAGCGAGACGTCATTGACGGATGATATGCTTTATCCTCCATCCAAATCCAACACTCCCATGAGTGTGACAACTCCTGATTATGCCAATGTTAATATCTGCATAGCCAGGCTCACAGCCGGCTCTCAAACATAGGTTCGCGTGGTTCACCAGGCCAGTGGCCATGAGGCCAGACATGCTTAATCGCTTCCCAGATATGTCTAATAAACCAAGTCAATGATAATTTTTTTTTGTAACGTTAAAGAAAGACAGAACTTACTTGACGTAAATAATTTTCAATCCGTCTTGGACTTCCTGTGGAACATCTCGAATATCCTTCCGGTTATGATCTGGGAGTAAGACTGTCTTGACCCCCGCGCGATGAGCCCCAATTAATTTCTCTTTAATACCTCCTACTGGCATTACACGGCCGCGTAGCGACACTTCTCCGGTCATCGCTATCTCAGGTGGAACAGCTTTTCCGGCAAAAAGTGAAATCAGGGCAATCGTGTGAGCCAGCCCAGCAGAAGGGCCATCCTTTGGAATAGCACCAGAAGGGCAGTGTACATGTAGACTTCGATGCTTCATTATATCCTCGTTGGGGTCTTGGGTAAGGCCCAGCTCATAAGAATGTGCTTTGACCCAAGTCAGGGCCACCTCGACGGATTCCTTAAGGACATCACCCAAGGTCCCCGTGAGTTGTACGCTACCATTTCCTGGCATATCAGCAACTTCAATAAATAAGATACTGCCTTGGCCACCAGTGGAATAAGCAACCAGGCCAGTGACAATGCCTGGCCGAGCCATTTTCTCCGCGATTTCTTCATCGAATCGTTCAATTCCTAAGATTTCATCGAGGTCCTCGACAGATACGTTCGGGCTATATGTTTGTTCATGGGAAGCGTCTTTTGCGTCAGCGAATTGCACGGCTTTATACCGACAAACAGCTCCGATTTCACGCTCAAGGTTTCGTACACCAGACTCGCGGGTGTATGAAGTAATGATCTTATCCAAAACTTCATCGGTGAATAAGACCTGCCCTTCAGCGAGACCATTAGTCTGTACCTGTTTAGGAACCAGGTGGCGTTTTGTGATATGTCTCTTTTCAATGGTCGTGTAGCCAGATAAACTTATGGTCTCCATACGATCCAGCAATGGGGGTGGGATGGTATCTAAGCTATTGGCCGTGGCAATGAATAGCACCTTGCTTAAATCGATTGGGATGTTGATGTAATGGTCGGAAAACGTATGGTTTTGTTCTGGATCTAAAACTTCTAGCATCGCAGCAGATGGGTCCCCGTGGAAGTTTGAACCGCCGACTTTGTCGATTTCGTCAAGCAAGAATACCGGGTTGGCCACACCAACCTTTTTCAGCCCATTAACAATAAGACCAGGCATCGCGGCAACGTAAGTTCTCCGATGGCCTCGAATTTCGGCCTCATCTCTTACTCCACCAAGAGAGATTCGATGAAATTTGCGCCCCAAGGATGTAGCGATGGACTTTGCCAGACTGGTCTTTCCGGTACCAGGAGGACCAACTAAGAGCAGAATTGGAGACTTGTCAACCAACCGCTTGGATTTCAGAATCTCTAGCTTCGTTTCGAGGGCGCTGCGGTCAGCAAGTGGGGGGGAAATCTCGTTCTCGAGTGGACTATCCTGGCTGGTTAAATCCTTGGATAGGTTGGCGATTTGTGTTTCGATATCCTTGTTTTGGGATTGCTTCAACTTCAGAACTGCTAAATATTCTAAGAGACGTTTCTTGATCTTTTCCAGCCCGTAATGGTCATTATCTAACTGTGTTCTTGCCCGATTGAGTGTTTCAGGGCCGAATTGATCTTCCGTAACGTTGGTCCATGGAATCTCGGCTAGATTTTCCAGGTACGTGCGGCAAACACCGTACTCAGCATTAGCTGGATTCATTTTCCTAAGCCGTTTAATCTCGCGGTCGGCAACTTTCTGTGCTTCGGGGCTAAGCCGGGCTTCCTGAAGTTTCTGTTGAAGCTCATCTATCTCATTCGGTTCTTTCTCTTCTCCATCCTCACCGCCGTTGCTACCACGCAGGCCGGGCATGTTGACATTGTTTAATGCAGCCATGCCTCTTCTGGCAAGAAGCTCGCGCTGTCGAGGGTCTAGTTGATTGATATCCACACCTATGGTCGAGGGTAAAGTAGTAGTGGTCACCGATGTGACCTTAATATTGTTTCTCAAGCCCTGAATCTCCTTGCTCAGAAGCTCGATGACCCGCTCAAGCCGATCCTTCAGGTCAACAGAGGCAAGCACTCTCAACTTTTCCTCAAATTTAGCCTCAATCAGATCAGCCATCACATCAGCTAGAGATCCGGCTTGGGACATATCCTTCTTAGCAATAAACAGCTCAAATCGACGAGCAAGAAGGGGGGTCATGGTTGAAGATGTGGAAGAAAACATGGAGGTAAGCCGGAGTACAGCGAGGAGTTCACGAGCAAGCTGTTTAAGCTGCTGGAATAATTCCGGGATGCCTGGATCAATGGCATGTGGAACTAAGCGAAGACAGTCAGATCACAAAGAAAAAAGATATTATTAACTGGTGACCTGTACAATGGCAAGCTAACTTACCAGGCTCATCATAGACAATTACTTCTGCTTCGAGAAACGGTTTTTCTCTCACAAACTTCCTCACCGCGAACCTTTTTGCTCCCTCTACCAAAAGTTGTGGTTCAGATTGGGCTCTTCCCTGCACTCCAAGCACTTTGGCCAAGGTTCCATATCGAAATATATCGTTCTTGTCAGCCGTTGCAGGGTAGATGGTGTTTAAACTATCCAATACACGTGCCCTTTCGTCCTCCTCGTCTACCCCTACCAACAGTTGGCCGTCTTTCGACAACAAAGGCGAGCTTAAAGGTATGCAGCCCACCAGGATGGGGGTGTTGTTTTGTCTTGGTTTGGGGTGTTTGCTAAAGAGCGATGTCAACAAAGCCGGGATATCGGGGCGATCGGTCAGCGGAATGCGCAGATTGGTGTTGGGAAAGAGAACTGAATCCTTAGCCAAAGGGATCAATGGAATTCTCATCGTCCTTCCGTTGCCGGAAGCCATAGTTTAAGATAACGGGTTCGCGACACCGTTCAACAGGGTACTAGTTAATAGGTTTTGGGAGTAGGATCGAGGGAATCAGGAAATGGCTTTCGAAGGGAGAGAGTGAGGATGAGAAATAAATCCCCGACAGTTCAATCAAAAGTGAGAATGGAGACCAACGTCAGCGTCGGGGTTAAGTATCATCGAACCTCCTAGAACGCCCCCTCTTGTCTAAAGGAGGTGGTTGAGATAGACCAAGATGTATATGCCGAGGTTCTCCTTCCGTCACCTTTTTGCCATTGGTTATCCCCCGGCACGTGATGTCCACCCCGTTAGCGCGACTGCTGTCCCTCCATGTTATCAGCGGTGGGTGTAACACCAACGCGGATACTCGGCCTGAAATGTCACTTTATTAAAGTAAAAGCAATTTAATTTGGGTCCGCTGGCGTTTTCCTGTTGGCGCATGAACTCGTTCCTTGAGGATTGCCCTACGCCATTCAGTTCAGCCACAGCCACTGTACAATCGAAGGCGGTGAGCACCGGCAAAACGTTCAATCTAGAACTTGGGCGGGCTTTTTTGTTTCTCTCTTTAGTGAGTTAGTTATCGATAAAATTACTCAGATCAATTTGTGTCAATACTACTAGTTAGCTACCTAGGTACTTCCTGTAGTTGTGGGCTGCATATTTCGATATTTTCTCTCGTTACTCCTCTACGTATCCCCGAGCCTGCATCACCATTGCTCCGCGAGCTCAATCTATACTTTCCATCCGAAATCATGGAGGCGACCCCGCGAAAGTCCTTCGTTATTGGCACAAGAAAATCAAACCTAGCAATGCTACAGACACACCTCGTCCGAGACGCACTACAATCCAAATGGCCCGACTGTGAATTTCGGGTATTGTCACGGGATGCTGCTGGAGATCTAAACAAAATCACGCCACTTCGTGAATTCACTTCAAAAAATCTTTGGACAGAAGAGCTCGAACAGCTTTTGATAGCAAAAGAAATAGACCTGGTTGTACATTCACTTAAAGGTATGATATATACATTGTTATCTCTGTGGGCTGAAAACCAGGAATAGCTTACCTCGTCGACTTGCGATGATAAACAGATGTTCCAACACAAATCCCTACCACCTGCGCGTTAGGTCCGATGATGAAACGAGAAGATCCGAGAGATGCATTGGTTATAAAGCAAGGTGTAGATGCTACAACCCTTGCTGACTTGCCTGCTGGCTCAGTGGTCGGAACATCATCCGTTCGTCGTACAGCACAACTCAATCGCCACTACCCCCACCTCAAAGTCGTGGATATCCGGGGAAATATTGAAACCCGTTTAGCCAAGTTGGATGCAGCTGATGGACCGTTTACCTGCATAATCTTAGCCGCTGCTGGATTATTGAGATCAGGTTACGATGCACGTATATCGCAATATTTAGACTCTACAAATGGCAAAATGTTTCATGCCGTAGGCCAGGGCGCCCTTGGAATTGAAATACGGTCCGACGATGAACACATGGCTCAGATGCTTCATGATATTGGAGACAAGAAGACTACTTTCGCATGTCTGGCAGAACGAAGCCTATTACGTACTCTAGAAGGTGGGTGCAGTGCTCCACTCGGAGTAGAGACCGAATGGATACAAGGCGACCAGGGAAACGAATTCTTGAGGCTTCGGTCGATTGTAACGAGTGTTGACGGGAAAGAGGCTGTGGAGCTTTCAAAAGACCTTGAAGTTACATCTCCTGCAGAAGCAGAAGCCTTTGGAATAAGTTTTGCAAAAGAGATGGCAAGTAACGGTGCAGCGGAGATTCTTGAAGCGATACAGCAGAAGAAAAAGCTTTGGTAATATGTCAATTACGAAAATATTACCCATATTTGGATTTTTAATCTTTTTCTATGGGTTAATGCACAATCTAATGACAATCATATTCAATCCATGATATGCTTCGTCCAAGGTGATGAAAATAGCAATCAAAAGCTTGCCTACCATGGGGCCTTCATCCTTATCACATCTAGATACCCCATACATCAATGGAACTGATAACTTTGTGCAGATTCTGAGGATTAGATCCTTAATCTGATCATAATAATTAATATGTCAATGACCTCTGCACCAAAAGGTCAACCTCAGAGCACGGCTCAAAGATATATATATCCCTGTGTAGCTAAGACACTAACTCTGGTCAACAAATTGTGGAGCTGAGCTGATATGCAAGAACGGGATATGCAGGGATTCATGAATTAAGATCCATCCTCTGTCCTCTGTACAGCTCATCGTACTCCAACCAGCTCAGCATCTTCCACAGAAGGAGGAATATTTCCATTTCATTTTGAACCAATACTACTACCACATATTATCGGTCTTACTATTCACCGCTCTTGGGAATATTCCTTGCCTTGCAGTGTTAAAACGGCTACTTACGAGGTATCATGGGTACACTCATCTCAGCTTTAAACCCCGCACCGAAAAAGCTACCTCAGATCTATCTGGTGGGTGACTCGTTAACAGAAAGAGGATTTAACGAAGAGAACAGTGGATTTGGATGGACGCTACAAAAGTACTATTATAAAAGAGCCGAAGTTCTGAACAGAGGTATCTAACCCCCGTTTGAGACCATGCCTCTTGTCAAATAGGATGAAAGTTGCTATTGCGCTAAATTACTATTACCTATGTAAACTAACTTGGCACCAGGTTACTCGGGGTATGTTGTAGCAAATAGACAAATCTAGATCCGAGCAAGATTTCAAAAGCTCACATAGGTGCTCGTAGATTCACAACTAGGACAATACAACAAGCATTCGAAAAGTATGTCATGCAACAAATCAGGGAACATGGAACGGCCCCGTTATTTATTACCATTTTCTTGGGCGCGAATGATGCATGCCTAATGCAAAACGGGACTATTGTCCCATTAGAGGAGTATGAGGATCGTATCCGTGAATACGTGAATACCATTCTTAACGACCCAGCTACTGAAGAAACCAAAGTGATCCTGATTTCTCCTCCCCCCGTTGACGTTCCCCCTCCGGAGGCAGCTAGCGTTTCACGTTCCACAGCGGCGCTTGGGAGAGGACATCAGACTTGGTTATCGAAGCGAATATTTGCGAAGACAATAGTCAAAATTGGGAAAGAATTCGAAGCTAAATCAGACAGAGTTGCTACTCTGGATTTCTGGACCATTGTAACCAAACAGGCATGCCATCAGATATATCGCTCTTTCGACGAATTGGACATTGAAGGTTTGCTTCCCGGTTCAGGGCTACCAGGCACAATGGAGTTTGGTAAAACATACTTCGTTGATAGACTTCACATGGGTATAACCGTAAGAATGGCCATGATAATCGAAAACATTATCGTTCTAGTTATCTATTCCGTAAACTGACTGAAAAATGTTCGCGCAGGCCTATTCGCTACTCGGGAACAAATTGATGGAATTGATAGCGAACAAATGGCCTGAACTAAAGTGAGACAAGTTCGTTCTGTGGGCCCTCGATAGAAATTGCGTTCAAGTGAAGGTGGCAATATTTGGTGTGTATTGCAGTATGCCGTAGGGAACGATATAAATCTAGCCCCGGTTCAGCGTATTGCCAGCACCTCTTGGGTTTTCTTCCGTGAATTCATCCCAAGCTCGCGCCTTTATGGTTTCTTCGTCAGCTCTCTCGTAGTCATCCTCATCAATTTCCTTTGGCAAGCCAGAGTTTTCCCCTCCTCCTTCAATAATACCCCCTCTTCTCCTTTCTTCCTCTAGATACTCCTCAATACTCATCGTAGGTAGATTATGCCCAGACCTGAATACACCCTGTTGTAAGTTGGTTCGTTTGCTTGTCAAGGTAAATGGCTGAAGTGGTTTCCCATCCCGGCTCAATATTGCCCCATTATATCTCCCTCTACCCTGAGAAAGGCCGACGTCGAGACGATCTGAGTACTCTGACAGGGGCATGTTTTGGGCTGTGCGATGATCAGTAGCGCTTTGACGTGGAGGGAGGGATTGTGCGGCGTTAAGGATGGCCAGCTCCAGCGACAATATATCCAGAGATTGAAAGGTTTGATGTGTGTAAAAGTTGATTTCAGCCAAGTAAACCTGCCGTACGATCTCATCGTCGTTACAACCCGCGTCGGTATTTTGTGAGAGATACTAGCATAGAATACACAGGTTAGGCTGGCTAATGGAGTATGAGGTATTTGGACAGTATGACGAACCTCTAACTTTTGCTTCAACTCCTTTTCTTCTTGGTATCTAGTTATTTTGACTTGTCTGCGAGTGGCGGGATCATTCGTGGGGGTGAGAGAGAAAGAATCTGGGCTTTCAAGGTATCGCTCGTATAACTTTTTATCCGAATCCGATAAAATACCATACTGATCAACCAACTCAAGAAACTTTTCGTATTCTAGTCGTGTCCGCCGTAAAATATCTAATCGATCGTTGCCAAACGATCTCTGTAGCAATTCGGCGAGTAAATAGTGCAGGGTTAAGAATCTAGAAGCTGTTAGCTTGGTTTCACAAGTGTTCAGAATTCAAATGGAAGCAATCCATACTGTAAGTCACCTGTAGTTACATCATCTATTGACTCATTAGGGCTGAATAAGGAAACTTGCGTTATAAGATTCTGGCATTGCTCTAATGCAGACACGGCGAAGGAAAATTGCTCATGAAAGGCGGGGGAGTTTGTTTCTGCTACCTCCAGTGCCTTTTTGTGGGCCTTCGCAGACTTAAAAAGTGACTGTAGGCTTTCTGGAGAGTCCCCCATGGCGAATTTAAGAGACAAAAGAGGGTATAAAATTGTACTACTGTCTTTGTTGAGCAGTGAGATGCTGTTGGTGTTTTCCCTCATCCAGCAATATATGTTAGTTAACTAACTGATGTGGGGCGGTTGTGATGTATGTAAGCACCCACTATGAAGCCTGTTTCTCACCAAAAACTCGCTCTGACATTCGTTTGATACTTCATTAAACAGCAGATCGAAAGCTGAAACTCGATCATATTGAATCAACCTTCATATCGATATATATATATAAAACTGCCAAATGCAGCAAACAAATTTCAATCAGTAACAAATTTTTTTTTTCTTTTTCGTCATCGTTTTCTCTCCTCCCAGAAGCACAAAAGGAATGACTGGGTTAAACAGTTGAGGAGGGCAAACACGCCCAAGCGCAAAAATATCACAAAGCAACATGCAGAATTTCCTATCATCCGCCTCCTCCCCTCACGATATTCGTTATTTCGATAAAATGTTCGAATGCATGGCACGATTAGCAGCCCACGTTTGTGCATAAGCAGTAGTCCGGCAGGCATGCCCAGCATCGATAGCCGCTATAGTAACAAAAGCTCTTGCACCCGAGTGGAGTGAAGCCGCCGCAAGCGGCTTGAATCGTCGCATCCCCGCCTATCAAATATGTTAGCACATCACTGCATAAAAACACCGGTAGTACCTCTCACCGGATTTAGTCAAGAGACTACTCGTTGGCGTCTTGAGGCCGTCTGCGCCGGTACTTGCATACGCAGCCTCCTTTGGCCCAGGAGCGGCAGCAGCCAGGGAGGTGAGAAGAGAAATAATAGCGAGAACCTTCATCTTGGATGGCGAATACTGAAAATTGGACTAAATTGAGCTGAGGAAGATTCAAGTTTAACCTGTGAAGTGTTTTGTTTAGTGAAGCCAGTCCGAAATAATGGGATACCAAAGGCAATATTTATATCCCCAACATAACGCTCAAGATAACACTGAAAGACCTGGAAATTCGCTCCACCATCCTCTGGACTAACAGACTCGCAGACTCGTACCACACCATCGTGATCTGTGAGGTCATGAATACGGTAGTTGAACGAAGATTCCCTTGGGTCAACAGCCCTCAATTTTGCTCGACCGGGTTCGGCAGTCTTGCTTTCGTTCCAAGTGCAATGTTCAACGGGGAAATGAGGCTGAATGGAGGCGCTAACGCCCCAGCCAAATATTCCCCGAAATACGGGGGATTGCGATGGGGGCATCAGATGTCTCAATATAGGAGATAGTCTGCTGACTCTAGCCTATAGAACGGAATCTGGGGAAATTCCATTCCCTTAAGCAACCTAGCGAGCTCCGATTACTATCAGAGACCTAACTTGCGAGCCAACAGTGATGGAGCGATTCCTATTTAGGTTAACATGCATCCCGATATTTTTTTTTGCTCAAGAATATTTATTATATGAAGTTCTTCGATATTCTAGCACTTGATACAAGAAGTAAGTAACCTGCTCAAATGAACATTGATAACATTATCCAACTCTCAAACCCTGTAGATACGAGCGCCAGCTTAGTGGCTGCTTGCAGATGATACTTCTGTGAGAAGATAAGAAAATGGATTACGTTTTTTTTCTTGCAAACTACTCTACGGGGATAACCGACCTCGGGAGCAATAATACGACTTTCACTATAAAACTATAACCTGGAACAATTTTCAAGTCATGACATGAACAAAGTGTATTTAAGTTTTAACGAGCATTAGAGATATCTTCTTACTCAGTAATCTGCCACTGATAGAAGGAACAATATTCAACTCAATAGAGTTGGTCTAGGATAAGCTTTACGAGTTAGAGAAGTAACTATGATCACAACATACTCAATGCTGAGAATTATTATCCATATGAATCAACCGGCAAGTAGTTCTAACTACTAAAAATATTCAAGGTTCAAGGATGCCAGTGGTAACCGACGGGCCCTAGTCTAAATTGGGGAGAGTATGCAGGCTTGGTAAACATTGGCTCCTCCCCTCATGAAAGTCCAAATAGTTAGTTAGAGGTCAACATCACCCCTCCCCTCAGGTTGTGAGAATGAAAAATGAAAGCTTGCACTGATGATTCCCTTTTATATATGATACAACAAGGAATGGCTTTTATAGAGACAATGCAACTACAGGTTTCATTCTTTCCTTCCCTTTAATATGTTTGCTTTGCCAAATAAGGCTGTTTTGTTGTACTCCGCAAACATTGGGATGCCATGCATCAATTCAATCTCACATATGGCCCTAGATCACTAACTTAATGTTTTACTACTTTGAAGGTGAAGAGATTCATTCTTGATTTCTTTGTCATTTTAGAACCAGAGTGAAGAGATGATTTCTTTGAAACGTACGTAGTGACAGGCTTCACTAAACGGAACTCTCCGTTCACTATTTATATCGGATTCACTTGGTTTCAGAGCCTACATACTATATTTTGCTTCTATTTTCTCTACAGTTTTTGTAACGTGTCCAAAGCTTTACTATGATGGAAGCCATAGCTAACATGGCTGCTATCATACCCGATCCAAATGGGTTAACCAAATTCACATCTAAACCGCTAGATACTGAAGCCAGAGAGGATTCTGGCCTTTTTAGCAGTGATGATGAAGATGCTGAAGCAGAAAATTATGCACAAACTGATAAGAAACGGGTTCACAATTACAAATTTTTGGATTTGTATGTGACCTACTTTTCAACAATATCATTCCATTTCTAACTTACAGTATTTAGGTTGTCGAAGCATGCCGAGACTATTACGGCTGATGATATAAAGGCTGATTTCACGATAGCTCAGGACACTGAACTCTCAATGTCTAAATTGGCTGCGAAACAAGATTTTGCATCAGTGATCCATGACCCCCGCGATTATCAGTTGGACCTCTTTGAGAAAGCTAAGGAGATGAACACTATTGCAGTACTTGATACAGGTGTGTTTAGGAAAAAGCCAGCTTTACACAGGCATTAACTTGAGTTTAGGTTCTGGCAAGACATTGATCGCAGTTCTTCTCATTAAACATGTGATTGAACAAGAATTGATAGACAGAAGTCTTGGGAAACCGCCACGGATCTCCTTTTTTCTAGTCAGCTCTCTGTCTCCACCATCTTACCAATAAGCCACCTGCTAACTAGGCTGATAGGTTGATAGTGTTGCCCTCGTATACCAACAAGCTGCTGTCTTACAAAACAATATTGGTCAGAAAGTAGATAAATTTTCTGGCGCTATGCAGACAGACCTTTGGAGCAAGGAGACATGGCAAGGCCATTTTGACCACAACATGGTAATTGTATGCACTGCTGAAGTGCTTCATCAGTGCATGTTGCATTCATTTATCCGGATAGATCAAATCAACCTATTGATCTTTGATGAGGCTCATCATGCGAAAAAAGGGCATCCCTATGCCAAGTAAGTTATGCTCAACATCCTAATAAGATGAAGTTCCGGTTAGGCTAACAGACACAAACAGGATTCTTAAGGACTTTTATATGAGGCCCTCAGGCATCAAACCAAAAATCTTTGGAATGACAGCATCGCCCGTTGATGCAAAAGTTGATGTTTTCACTGCAGCTAAGTAGGTTCCACAAACTTATACTGAACAAAATAGAGATCTGAGATTAATTGTTCAAGGAATCTTGAGACAATGCTTGACGCTCACATTGCAACTGCCTCTAATCTTTCTATGCTACAACACTCGGTTTCACGCCCAGTCGAAGAAAGTTGGCAATACGATCAACTTGAGGCACCGTTTCAAACGCCGTTTTATAGGAAACTACGTCAGCATTTTGGCGACACTGAGCTTCTGAGCAAGGTATTCAATTATTCACTGAGTGCTTCTTCTAGTCTAGGCAGTTGGGGTTCCGATTGGGTTTGGAAATACTCCCTATCGGACGAAATATTGCCAAAACTAGCGGCAAAAGTTGGTCGAAGAACTATGCGCAATCTGCCCAAGGTGTCCTCAGACGAAGAAGACTCAGAAATTCAACTGATTCGCGCTGTTGGAGATATAGTCAAAAGCCATGACTTCGGAAACCCAAACACGCAGCTAAACCTTCTCAGCTCAAAAGTCCAGTTGCTCCGTTCTGAACTTTTAAAACGCTTTGCCCAAAATCCTGATACAAGATGCATAGTATTTACCGACCAGCGTCACACGGCACGAATTCTGCGAGATTTGTTTCTGCAACTTGACTCACCGCATATCCGTCCAGATATCTTGATAGGAGTGCGTTCTGGCGATAAAAATGGTCTCGATATCTCATTCCGGGAACAGTTTCTGAATTTGGTTGCATTTCGAAAGGGAGAAACGAATTGCTTGGTACCATTATTCTGCTCATTACGTCTTTCGAATTTTCGCTAATCCTTATTGAACAGTTCGCGACTTCTATAGCCGAAGAAGGTCTTGACATCCCGGATTGCAATTTGATCGTTAGGTAAAAAGTCCTGCGGGCTGAGTCTTGCATTGATTTTATTATTGTTATTATTATTTTTGGCTAAACTGTAATAACGTTGCAGGTTCGACCTCTACTCAACCCTCATTAAATACATCCAGAGCCGGGGAAGAGCTAGGCACTCGCATTCCACGGTATGATATCAGATTGAAGTTTACTGAATACTACTAACATCTACAAAGTTTGTACACATGGTGGAGCAAAACAACATGATCCATGAGAGTCTTGTGAGCGAAGTACAACGTTCTGAGGTATGTGGTATACTCTGTTTCCTCCAGATACTTATATCCCTCAACTAACAGCCACTAGCAAGTAATGGCTCGCTTTTGCAAAGCGCTGCCAGAAGATAGGATTCTCAAAGGCTACGATGAGAATTTATTTCTTGAAAAAGATCGATATGAGAAGACATACACGATCCAAAGCACTGGGGCAAAACTAACATATCATTCATCACTAACTGTCCTAGCTCACTATGCTAGTACTTTGGTAAGGCATAAATTCCTTGCCAATTTATGTCATTGTTGCCGAACTAATCAATATATAGCAATATGAAAACGAATTATCTACCAAAGTGAGTTACGTTACCAGTTGGCAGAATGGCTCTTTTATTTGTGAAGCAATTCTACCTGAAAAATCGCCAATACGAGGGAAACTGGGGAAACCGGCGTCGAGAAAGATATTGGCCAGGCAGTCGGCAGCCTTTGAAACTTGTCTTGCGCTTAGAGAGAACCACCTACTTGACGATCATTTTATATCGACTTACCGTAAAAGACTACCAGCAATGAGGAATGCAAGGTTGGCCATATCAGGCAAAAGACGTTCGGCATTTCCAATGAAATTGAAACCAAAACTCTGGAATATCGGCAACGGAACCACACCTGACCGGCTATTTATGACGGTTCTCTATATTTCTTGCCAGACTACTTCAAGGGAATATCGGTCATTTCTGCTTCTGACTAGAGAAGCCCTGCCCAATCTTCCATCCTTTCCCCTTTACCTTGAGGACAACACGGCATCAGACCTTATTAGCATCCAAATTCCAAAACAGCTTCAATTCTCAGAAAAAGAGATGGATCTATTTACTCACTTTACTTTTCGAATATTTCAAGACCTTTTCAATAAAGTGTTTCAGACAGAGCCCGAAAAGCTAAGCTACTGGATTGCGCCGGCAATTGAAGGAATCGAACCATATGGCGAACTGGCAGCAAAAGAAATTATCGATTGGCAAACTCTTCAAGAAGTCCGAGAAAACGAGGAGCTTGATTGGAAATCAGTAGATTTTGATACCCCCCGCTTCCTTGTTGATAGATGGGATGGGCGTTATCGTTATTTTTCTCTTGGAATTGACGAAACGAAACGACCGACTGATCCTCCCCCAGAAAATGTGACACGTCGCCGATACATGGACAACATAATGAACTACGGACTTAGCTTATATAAAAATGCGCGGCCCAAGTTTTTAGAAGCGTGTGATTGGGATCAACCGGTTATCAAGGCCGCACTTGTTCACTTGCGCCGGAACTTTCTAGATCAGCCAACCGAGGCGGAGAAAGAGACGAAGGTGGACTATTTCATTTGTGCGGAGGCCATGAAGGTTTCAGCAGTAAGTATGCTGCTCTCGGTAACTCGAATTAGCCACTGACGTGAAGCAGATTCCCCCAGCTGTTGCTGCCTTCGGGTACATATTTCCCGCGATAATTAGTCGATTAGAGTCATATCTCATTGCTCAGGATGCATGCGATCAGCTGGGGTTAAAAGTTCAACCGGACCTTGCTCTGGAAGCCATGACTAAGGACTCTGATAATACAGAGGAGCATCGGCAATTGCAGATCCATATCCAACGAGGGATGGGAAAAAATTATGAACGACTTGAATTTCTTGGCGATTGTTTCTTGAAAATGGCAACATCGATATCGTTATTTGCTATGAATCCCGACAATAATGAATACGATTTTCACGTCAAACGAATGTGCCTGATTTGCAACCGAAACTTATACAACACTGCTATCAGGCTCGAGATATATGAATTTATCCGAAGTCAGTCTTTTTCAAGGTAAGTGTCAGTATGAACCATCTATGAGTATTTTACAAGACTAACCTCGAAGCAGACGGGGATGGTACCCACAAGGTTTGACGTTGCTACAAGGAAAAGGGCCAAAAGAGGTAGCCTGTGAGGGAACGCATGCACTTGCGGAGAAAACAATTGCAGATGTCTGCGAAGCGCTCATCGGGGCCTCATTTTTAACTGGTGGGCCGGAACATAGATTTGACATGGCTGTAAAAGCAGTGAGTATCCTTGTTAGCCACGATGATCACAAGGTATCAAATTGGGGACAATATCTCGAACTCTACGCAGTGCCCCCCTATCTGAAGCTCCCCGCAACGGTCATTGATCTGGACCTTGCGAAGCAAATTGAAGAAAGACTTGGATACCATTTCCGGTACCCGAAGCTATTATGCTCAGCATTTACGCATCCTTCATATCCATCCCAATGGTCAAAGGTGCCTTGTTACCAGCGCCTAGAGTTCCTTGGGGATTCATTGTTAGATATGGTTTGTGTGGAGTACTTATTTAATCGGTATCCCGACAGAGACCCCCAATGGCTTACAGAACACAAGGTACTTCGTAGCTGATATAACCCCGTCTGATTTGTGCTTCCAATTTACTAATACTCCTTTCAGATGGCGATGGTTTCCAACCAGTTCCTGGGGTTTCTTGCTGTGAAGCTTGGGCTTCATACGCATCTTCAGCATAATAGCGGCGCACTCCCATCGCAGATTGCCAATTATGCCTCAGAGGTGCAAATTTTTGAGGATAAATTTGACTCTAGCCCAGAATGCTGGACGTACACAACTGATCCCCCAAAGGTTAGCAACTTTGAGTTTCTTGGAGCGTTATACCGGTGATTTGCTGTGGCGTGTGGTTGCTAACTCTCTTGTGTCAGTGTCTACCTGACATTGTGGAAGCCTATGTGGGAGCGATATTCGTGGATTCGAATTTTCAATTTGAAGTGGTCGAGGATTTTTTCAAACGCTTTCTTGTGAAGTATTTTGAAGATATGACTGTTTACGACACATACGCCAACAAGCATCCAACGGTATGTTCTGCAATGGCCATCTAAGCTTATCATGGTGACATGAGCTAACAGATCCCAGACATATTTACACAACAAACTAGCGGTTGAATTTGGATGTATGTATTACACATTAAAGGCAGGCGAGATGCCATCCATCGATGGTAGCCCGCCACGAGCTTTTGCTGCAGTGATTGTACATGACGACGTTATTGGTAAAGGAGTGGCCTCCTCAACTCGTGGGGCAAAGGTCAAGGCTAGTCAAAAGGCTCTCTTGGAATTGGAGGGTTTGTCTCCGTCCGAATTTCGAGAGAAATGGCATTGTGATTGTCGTCCTATGACCAATGTGGTTGAGGAGAATGGGTTAAAAAATTAGTTTGTACTAGTTTTTTTTGGGATAGCACCAAACTCGTAGATACCACTCATGAGAATAATAGCCTGTCCTCCTATGGATCTCTGTCGCCCTGTCACGTATGGATGGTACCCTGGAAAGTATGGTAGAAGAACCATGGAAGGAGGTGCGTGCTCCTAATTAGTTACAAAGAAGGATCAAGACACATAATACTAACTTTCCTGTAAGCGCGCAAGGGATCCTACTAAATTAGACTTGTGATTCGTTCCCTTCTGTTCCCCAACTTACCCTGTACCCTTCCTTGGCTGTTTGATTGGTGTTGGGTTGTTCCAGAGCTGTGATCAAATGCAGCATCGCGCATAACTAATTGTTATTAATAACAACGCGCATCAGCAAACAGGTACTCAGCCTTCCCCCCTTCATAAGTACTTATAGTAGTTCTAGTCCTTTCATTATTCTCCCATTCGATATTTCTTCCTGACTGTCTCCATTCCAGCCTGCCACCATGTCTACAGAAATCAGCTGTGATGCTGATATGCCAAGGTGCCTCAATACTCCAACGAAGCAAGCAAAAAAAGCGAAGTTATTAGCCGAAAAATTTTCTGGTCTGTCTGCAAAAAAGAGCCGGCGTCCAGATGTCCAGGGTTTTTTCAGCAGAACCCAAATCGTTACCTTACAAAACGGCGAAGATGTTGTGATTCAGTTTCGCCCTGATCCTCTCGATCTTCGAGCCTTCACGCTGGCTCATGATGTTCTCGGTCCCATTGTTCCGAAAATCGAGCTTCTTCCAGACGACGAGCTACAAGCCGATGGCATCTGGGTCTATCGGATGAATTGCCTGCCTGGTAAAATCTGGGTACATGGCATGAGAGGGAAAGGCTCGCAGGTTATCCCAACCATCGCCCGGTCGCTTGCTCGGATTTTTTCCAAGGGCCGCATCGAAGACAGCTCTGAGGATGTCATTAAGAAGAATCTACGTCCTCATATGGAAATGCTCTTGGCTTCTTCCTCAGAAAATATTTCTCCATTTAAAGACACGATTCGCGATCTATTAAGTAAATTAGACCAGCTGAAGAAGCTGCCACTCTTTGTCTCGCATTTCGACTTAAATGAGGTGAACATCCTGATCGACGAGGACTGCGAGGTTTCAGGTATCGTGGATTGGGAATTAGCAACCCCTCTCCCTTTTGGTGTGGGGTTCGGCCGCATCCATACCATTGCTGGGGAGTATTCTGAAGGCGAATTCTATATGTCAGGTCACTTTGTGGAGGCAGAGGTCGGGTTTTGGCAGGAGTTATTCGACGGTGTTTCTGCTGATACGCGAAAGATACTTGATGCCAATTTAGACATCATTCAGCTGGCAGTCCTTATAGGAACGGTGGTAGGTACTTTCCCAATAGTTGATGGGAAGGTTGGGATAGTCAATCCAGTGGGTTTGAAAGCTCTTCCAAAACACCTATCCTACCGGATTCCTGCTATTCGAGGATCAGATCCTCCATACCGGGTATAAATGAGAGCTCGGGATGGAATGGCAAGCGCAGCTTGAAGGAGAGCAACAGAGATCAATCATATTTGTGGATAGTTATGGAGCTCTTTAAAGCTTATGATCAATCCAGGATACTTTCCCACTTTTAATAATGCCAGTTTAGGTTTGTAATCTTTTTAATTATTGCTCTATAAATAGCGTATAATCAAATTTATAGCGATTCATAACTGATTCTCTACCTAAACCAAGGTGAGTTTTTGCTGTGCCTGGCGATGGTATATCCCTGGTTCGTTCAAAGTATAGTTAACTAACTATATTCCAAGGTTGCCCACAAACGTATCTCACCAACGAATTCAGCCCAACCACTCTTACAGAGTATAACTAAGGGCAGGTCTTTCACAATAAGATTATGATATTATACAAATTATAACTATACCTAATTCTTGAAAAACAGTTTCCAAATATCAATATCCAGAGAGTTATTCTGGATATGTGTGGGGGAGGCATTTCGAGTCTAGCCGGTTTGGGCAAGGTGGGACAGTATTAGCTAATCAAGGGAACCCCTGATTGACACGTGACTCCTACACGTTCGCGTCAAAACAAAAAAGTGTCAGGAGAACAAGAAGAGGAAGAGGAAGAAGAAGAAACGGCTTTTCCTACCGAACTACCACCCTTACTTCAACTCGTTTACTCTTATTTTCCTTTCGTCTATACTACCCTTGCGAAAGTAACGACCGCCCTAAACCCTGGTCAATGTGTTGAACCGCCTGGAGCCTTTGTTGATATCCGTCCAGCTCGATGAATCCGTTGGTGTACGTTCGTTAACTTGCCAGAGATGGAGGTAGCTTCTCCAGGGGTATCAAATGGCCTGGCGCCACCACCCGCAATACTACCAGCCGCAGACCCTAGCGATGTAGTGCAGCATTTGGCAGATGTGCTCCAGGGCACCTTAGGAGCATCGAAAACAGATTTGGAGAGCCCAGGAAGTTTACTCTCCAATGCAAAGTATCCCGAAACCCTTCAGCGATGTGAACGATTTGCCTCAGAGTCTCAGATGGCTCTATATGCACATAAGGATCTACTCGAAACCGAAACTACCAATGGACTGGATGATGAATCTGGTATGTGTTACAAAATTAGGCAGAACCCGCATGGAATATAGGGCTAACACGGGTTGGATGTTAATTGTAGCACCGCCGCCGCCGCCACAATATCTCTACACACTCGGGTCAGAGTTGTCTATTTCCCCATCCACAGCTGCTGCAATGGCTTTCTTTAAGCCTGGGCTGCCACTCGACCCAGCTATTCCCCTATCGTCCCAGATCCAGATCCTGACGCTTCCCGGTTTTAAATCCCCAAGCAACTCGACTGCCTCCCAAGCACCTTCAGTCTCTCCATATGAAATTTTACGTTCTTTCGTTCATGATGGGCTGGTTCCGTATTACGAGTCGTATACACGAGGGCAAGATGCCGCCCAGAAGCTCACTGGACGAGGCGAGAATGAAACGAAAACAGGGGTGCCTGGAGCAAAGAAGAAATTCGCAGAGTTGGAGTCTGCATTGCTACATCTCCAACAAAATATTGAGATACCTGCATTAAATCTTCCGCTACATGAAATCGTGCAGGCTGCCTTAGACGAAGCCCAAGCTCGTGGCGTTAAACCCTCCGTGGACCTTGTTGCTCCATCTGTTCTTGACAACCATCTCGTCATTAATAGCATACAAGCGAATGTGAATGCGTGGATAAAGTCGATACAGGCGATCACAAAAATGTCGCGAGACCCAGAGAATGGCTCTGCCGCCCAGGAAATAAATTTTTGGCTTTCGATGGAGACAGCGCTTGAGGGTATTGAGTCTGCATTACGGGCAGATGGTGTACAGTTGACAATGGATATACTTCGCCATGCTAAACGATATCAGGCCATGCTCAGTTTTTCAGCGGATACAGGGTTGAAGGAATCCATGGAAACTGTCCAGAAATATAACCAACTCCTTCGTGATTTTCCTTTAGATGAGCTACAGTCTGCTACCTCGCTTCAGAAAGTTCAAGAAGCCCTTAATCTCATATTCTCACATCTGAACAAAAAACTGCGCATTTGCCCGTACCCTATCAAGCGAGCATTGTCTCTTGTCGGTGCTATTTCCGGTGACCTCGATACTAAAATCCACGATTTAATCAACGGACGTACAGTTATGCACCTTGATTACAAAGAATTTCACTCTCTAATGCGAACCGCTCAAGTTGTTTGGCGCACCTGGGATGAACATATAAAAGAATTCACGAACGTGGCTCGTGATGCGATGAGACGCCGTAATGAGAAGTTCATCCCAATCAAGGTCAAGATAAAACATGCAGAAACCCAAGACCGATTGAAATATATCAATACGTTCCGGACGAATCACGAACAACTTCACCGAACAATACTCAATGTTCTGAGCCCGAAGTCGAACCAAGCGGTTCATTCCCTTGGGTCTACAAACGAAAATTCAACCATATTAGAAGACTTCGGAGACGTTGATGCTGTCGAAGAAGTGGCCCAGGCATATTCTGCTTTGAAGGACGTAGACGTGCTTGATGTCAGTCCAAAGGGCACTCAGTTATGGATTCAAGCCGAAACCTCATACACTGAACGAACATCTCGGGTTGAAAATCTAATAATTGCCCGTCTCCGCGACCGTTTAGCTACGACACAAAACGCAAATGAGAAGTTTCGGGTATTCTCCAAGTTCAATGCCCTCTTAGTGCGTCCAAAGATCAGAAGCGCCATTGGAGAGTACCAGGCCAAGCTTATCGACAACGTAAAACATGATATTGCTGCATTGCATGAACGATTCAAGCAACAATATGGCCATTCCGAAGCCCATGCTATGGCACAACTTCGGGATCTACCACCTGTATCCGGAGCTATTATCTGGGCCCGTCAAATTGAGCGACAGCTGGATGGCTATATGCGCAAGGTTGAGGATGTTCTTGGCGAGGATTGGGATCTTCATGCAGATGGACAAAAATTGCAGGCTGAGAGCAATATGTTCCGCAAGAAGCTGGATACTCGCCCTGTATTCCAGGCGTGGTTACAGGATGTCCAACGACGCAACATAACCATATCCGGCCGACTATTTACAATCCTGCGCAATCGAGCGGCTGGCAATGTTTTAGAACTGGCCATTAATTTTGACGCTCAAATCATTGCTCTCTTTAAAGAGGTCCGAAACTTAGTTTGGTTGAACTTCCAAATCCCCCATGCGATCAACAGTATATCAAAGGATGCCAAGCGAGTATATCCCTTCGCCATCAGCTTGATGGAAAGTGTCCGAACACTCCACCAGACTCTCCGCTCTATACAATCAATGCCACAGTCCGCGATACTACTGAGTGGACACCAAAATGATGTCCAAGCCCTAATTTCCAAAGGCCTTCCCTTACGATGGGAGTCGTTCATTCATTCATACGAGTTGCATGTGAAGCAAGGGCTTGCTAATGGCTCTGTCGATCCATCCGTTGGTCGAAGCGAGAGCAAGCATGTTCAATTCGTCCGCGAGTTTGCAGTTTCGGCATCCGTTCTACAGTCAAAGACAGCAACTCTAACTGCAATGGACGAGAATATCCAGAAAGCTGTCCTTGAGCTCAAAACATGCCCATATGACGCAACCGCCTTTCGTAGCCGCATCGACCAAATCCAAATCTCAATTGATAAGTTAAATCTTGAGAACTATTCAAATCTCAGCTTCTGGGTATCGAATCTTAACGACAAAATTGAATCAATTTTACAGGAACGGTTGCGTCGTGCACTTCGAAGATGGATTTCGTCGTTTCAACACGCGGGAGATGAGCGATCGAATTATGAGCGCAGTAGTCCAACCGATGCCGATAGCGATGAGGCTGATAACGCCGTGATTCAATTCCCGAGCTCTCTGCATGAAATTTCCATGAAAAATCAAGTAATGCACTTAGACCCCCCTCTGGAATACGCCAGAGCTGCATGGTTTGCTCATTTCAATGACTGGGTTGGGGTTCTCTGCAAATTGGAAAAAATCAAGTCGTCTAGATATAGAATGTCTATTCACGCTGAAAAGGACTCTCATTCCGAACACCACTTTTCGGCTCTCCCTCAATACTGTACTGCGGAGTTAACTGAGGTTTACTCACTGGTGGAAACAAGACTTCAAGAAATATCCGAATACGTTGGTAAATGGCTGCAATTTCAATCGCTATGGGATCTTCAATCGACTCAGGTATACGACATTCTTGGCGATGACTTATCCCAATGGCTGCAGCTTCTACAAGAAATTCGAAAAAGTCGTGCCACGTTTGATACTTCCGAAGTACGACGGTCTTTCGGGAATGTACGCATTGATTACGACCAGGTTCAAACCAAAGTCAATGCAAAATATGACCAGTGGCAGAGAGAAATATTACTTAAGTTTGGTGGAAAGCTCGGGACTCGTATGCGTGATGTTTACGGTGAGCTCGAAACAGCAAGACGGGACCTTGAGGGGCAGTCTCTTGAGGCATCCTCAACCGCTCAAGCTGTTTCCTTCATTACCATTGTCCAGCAATGCAAGCGAAAAGCCAAACTTTGGGAGCCAGAGGTGGACCTATTCCGGCAGGGTCAAGCCACCCTTACCCGCCAAAGATACCAGTTCCCCAGCGATTGGTTGTTTGTAGAACGGGTCACTGCTGAATGGGATGCTTTAAATGAAATTTTAGAACGCCGAAGCAAAACCGTTCAAGACCAAACCGATGCTTTACGTGCCAAAATTACCGCCGAGGATAGAGTGATCATGGATAAGATTGCTGAAACAATCAATCAATGGAATGAAGAGAAGCCTGTTTCGGGATCTACACCACCAGAAGAAGCTTCTACAACACTCAGCTATTTCCAGTCGCGCCTTGAGAAATTGCAAACCGAATCCGAAATGGTCTCCAAAGCCAAGGAGGCATTGGATCTCCCCGGTAATCCCGAAACTGCTCTGGGAGCTGTTTTGGAGGAAGTTCAAGATTTCATGGCGGTGTGGGCAGCTCTATCTACCATTTGGAAGAGTTTGAACGAGCTGAGAGATACACTTTGGAACAGTGTTCAGCCCAGAAAGCTTCGGCAGTCCTTAGACGGATTGATAAAGATGACCAAAGAAATGCCCAGCCGAATGCGCCAATATGCTGCCTTTGAACATATTCAGAATGTACTTCGTGGCTTCCTTAAAGTTAACCCGTTACTAGGAGATATGAAATCTGAGGCTGTTCGTGAACGTCACTGGCAAAAGATATTTAAGGCGCTTAAGCCGGGGAAACGATTCTCTCAGGTCTCTATGACACTTGGTGATGTCTGGGATTTGCAACTTGTAGTCAGCGAGACTGTTATCCGTGATATCATTACACAAGCCCAAGGAGAGATGGCGCTGGAGGAGTTCCTACGAATGGTTCGCGAAACCTGGCAGAGCTACTCGCTTGACCTAGTGAACTATCAAAATAAATGCCGTTTAATTCGAGGCTTCGACGATCTATTTGCTAAATGCAGCGAAAATTTGAACTCTCTACAGGCAATGCGTCACTCTCCATATTACAAAGAATTTGAGGAAGAAGCTACCACCTGGGAAGACAAGCTCACCCGTGTGCATGTTCTTTTCGATGTCTGGATTGACGTTCAGCGACAATGGGTATACCTTGAAGGGGTTTTCACTGGCAATGCTGATATTAAACATCTTCTTCCCCTGGAATCCGGCCGATTCCAAAATATCAATTCCGAATTCTTTGCCGTCATGAAAAAGGTCTACAAATCACCATTTATTCTCGATGTGCTTGCGATTACAGGTGTTCAGAAGTCGCTTGAAAGATTAGCAGAACTTCTTAACAAAATCCAAAAGGCCCTTGGCGAATACCTAGAAAAAGAACGCGTTTCCTTCCCTCGGTTCTACTTTGTGGGAGATGAGGATCTTCTCGAAATCATCGGCAACAGCAATGATACCCTTCGAGTGGCTAAGCACTTTAAGAAAATGTTCGCAGGGCTATCCGGGCTACTCATCGATGACGACGGAAGCATTGTCGGATTCACCTCGAAAGAGGGTGAAGAAGTTCGGTTGAAACGGGAAGTATCATTGGTGAAGACACCAAGGATCAACGACTGGCTCACCGCCCTTGATAATAACATGAAAATGACGTTAGCCGAACTGTTGGCAGAGGCGATTGAACAATTCGAACCCATCTACAGTTCGCCAGAAGTAGATCCTACCGCTTTCCACGATTATCTTGCCAATTATCCAGCTCAGATTGTAGTACTGGCCAGCCAGGTCGTCTGGACCAATGCTGTTCAGAAATCTCTTGAGAGCGGTGGTCAGGGGCTGACTGTATTGCATGATGCGGAGGTCAGGGTCCTCGACTTGCTCGCGCTCACCGTTCTAGCCGATTTAGATCCCATTACTCGCAAAAAGTGCGAGCATTTGATTACCGAATTTGTCCACCAGCGAGATGCGATTGCCAAACTCATGAAAAACAACGCTACATCACCAAACCACTATTTGTGGCTTCTTCAGATGCGATATGTATATCAACCAGAGGGCGACTTCCAGCAACGACTCAATGTCAACATGGCAAATGCTAAACTGGCCTATGGGTTTGAGTATCTTGGCGTTCCAGAACGTCTTGTTCGGACCCCCCTGACCGATCGATGTTTCTTGACACTCACCCAAGCACTGTGTCAAAGACTCGGTGGCTCACCCTATGGGCCAGCCGGTACCGGAAAAACAGAATCTGTAAAGGCATTAGGCTTGCAACTTGGTCGGTTTACACTTGTATTTTGTTGCGATGATACATTCGACTTCCAGGCGATGGGCAGGATTTTCCTAGGTATCTGTCAAGTTGGCGCGTGGGGATGTTTTGATGAGTTTAATCGACTCGAAGAACGAATTCTATCCGCAGTTTCACAGCAAATTCAAAATATCCAAATTGGTTTACGGAATAGCAGCGATGAAGCGAAAGCTCAGATCGAACTCGTGGGCCGGCAGTTACGTGTCAATATGAACACTGGCATATTCATCACCATGAACCCTGGGTACGCAGGTCGATCAAACCTACCTGACAACTTGAAGAAACTTTTCCGTAGTGTTGCCATGTCCAAGCCGGACAAAGAACTTATTGCGGAGGTTATGCTCTTCTCGCAGGGTTTCAAGCAGGCAAAATCATTGTCACGGCAAACTGTGCCGTTCTTCGACCATTGTGCAGACCGGCTTACGAAACAACCGCATTACGATTTTGGGCTGCGTGCGCTTAAAAGCGTGCTTGTTAGCTCTGGTGGGTTAAAACGTATACGATTAGCAAATTCAGATGGCGATGTCGGTCCGGATGATATTGTCGAACCTCAAATCATAGTCCAGAGTGTCCGAGAAACGATTGCCCCGAAACTGATTCGTGAAGATGTCGAGACCATGCTTCAGATTCAAGCAGATGACTTCCCTGGCGTTGAGTATGTTCCAGCAAATTTTGACAAGCTTACTCAAACAATCCGCGATATCGCTGCCGAGAACCATTACGTTGCATCTGATACTTGGGTCGCGAAAATCCTCCAATTACATCAAATCCAGAGCATTCATCATGGTGTTATGATGGTGGGTAGATCTGGAGCAGGTAAAAGTTCGGCTTGGAAAGTTCTGTTGCAAGCCTTGCAGCGCGTTGAAGGGGTAGAAGGTGTCTCGCATATCATCGACTCTAAAGTTATGGCTAAGGAAGCTCTTTATGGCAATCTCGACAGCACTACTCGCGAATGGACTGACGGTCTTTTCACCGGCATCTTAAGAAAGATTGTTGACAATCTTCGCGGTGAAGATTCCAAGAGACATTGGATCGTATTCGACGGCGACGTAGACCCTGAATGGGTGGAAAATCTCAATAGTGTTTTGGACGACAATAAGCTGCTGACTTTACCTAATGGCGAACGTCTCAATCTACCTGCGAATGTCAGAATCATGTTTGAGGTTGAAAATCTGAAATATGCTACGCTTGCCACCGTTAGTCGTTGTGGCATGGTTTGGTTTAGCGACGACACCGTCACCCCAACTATGATGATCACCAACTACGTTGAATCACTCAAGTCAAAGTCTTTCGAAGATTTAGATGATGATACCGTCCCCTCAGGCCAAGCATCCGAAAAGACCATGGTCACCCTAGGCACATTGTCCGCTTACCTAGAGCAACTTCTACAGAAGGATGAGGTTATACTCAATGCGCTCCAAGAGGCAAGAAAATATAACCACATCATGGAATACAGTGATACTCGTGTCCTCAATACCCTGTTTAGTTTGCTGAACAAAGCATGCCGAAATGTCCTTGAATACAATATTCAACACATGGATTTCCCCCTTGACCCAGACCAAATCGACTCTTACATGTCTAAAAAGCTCCTTCTTGCACTTGTTTGGTCGTTAACAGGTGACTGTCCGCTAGCAGACCGAAAGTCATTCGGCGAATACGTGATTGCTTTCTCAACTGTTGACAATCCAATATCTGGCGATTCTGGATCGCTAATCGACTATGATGTTTCCCTACCCAAAGCCGAATGGACTGCCTGGCTGTCCCAAGTTCCATCCGTTGAGATTAATACTCACTCTGTGACACAAACAGATGTTATAATACCTACCCTAGATACTGTTCGCCACGAGGACGTATTATACTCGTGGCTTGCCGAACACAAACCTTTGCTCCTCTGTGGTCCTCCGGGCTCTGGAAAGACCATGACACTGTTCTCGGCCCTCAGAAAACTGCCGAATATGGAGGTGGTTGGGCTGAACTTTTCGAGCGCCACGACACCAGACCTACTGATCAAAACTTTTGAGCAATACTGCGAATACAAGAAAACTTTGAATGGGGTAGTCATGTCACCAAATCAAATTGGCCGTTGGCTTGTCATATTTTGTGACGAAATTAATCTTCCAGCACCTGATCACTATGGTACCCAACGTGCCATCTCCTTCCTCCGGCAGCTTGTAGAGCAGAATGGATTTTGGAGAACCTCAGATAAAGCTTGGATTACGCTCGATCGCATACAGTTTGTTGGCGCTTGCAATCCGCCAACCGATGCAGGTCGATCACCGCTAGGCGAACGATTCCTACGGCATGCCCCATTGATCATGGTCGATTATCCTGGAGAACTATCCCTGTTGCAGATTTATGGAACTTTCAACACTGCAATCCTCAAGATCATCCCTATGCTCCGTGGGTATGCTGAAGCTCTTACGAAAGCAATGGTGCAATTCTATCTAGAATCACAAGCTAGGTTCACTCCGAAGATCCAGCCACATTATGTTTACTCTCCTCGAGAACTCACAAGATGGGTACGAGGTGTGTACGAAGCCATCAAACCGCTAGAAACTTTATCTGTGGAAGGCCTTGTCAGAATATGGGCCCATGAAGCATTGCGACTATTCCAGGACAGACTGGTCGTGGAAGATGAACAGCAGTGGACTGCTGAATCAGTAAAACGTATCGCCCTCGAACATTTCCCGACTATTGACGACTCGGTAGCCCTGAAAACACCAATCCTCTTCTCAAACTGGCTTTCTAAACACTATGTTCCTGTGGAACAAGAACAATTGCGCGATTTCGTTAAAGCACGCTTGAGGACTTTTTGCGAAGAAGAAGTTGACGTTCCGCTTGTACTGTTCAATGATGTCTTAGAGCATGCTCTACGTATCGATCGAGTATTCCGTCAGCCCCAAGGGCATCTTATCCTAATCGGAGTTAGCGGTAGTGGAAAGACAACGCTGTCTCGATTCGTTGCTTGGATGAACGGTCTTAGGGTCTTCCAAATCAAAGTGCACGGAAAGTATTCTAGCGAAGATTTTGATGAAGACCTGAGGAGTGTTCTTCGAAGGGCTGGCTGCAAAGGTGAAAAGATTTGTTTCATTATGGATGAATCAAACGTTTTAGATTCTGGATTCCTTGAACGAATGAATACCCTCCTCGCGAATGCTGAGGTTCCAGGCTTGTTTGAAGGTGATGAATTTGCTTCTCTCATGACTGCATGCAAGGAAGGGGCACAGCGACAGGGCCTTCTATTAGATTCTCAAGAAGAGCTCTACAAGTGGTTTACGCAGCAAATTGTCAAAAATCTCCACGTGGTCTTCACTATGAATCCTCCCGAGGACGGGCTATCCTCTAAAGCCGCGACTAGCCCTGCTCTCTTTAATCGTTGCGTTCTTAACTGGATGGGAGACTGGTCTGACCAAGCCTTGTACCAGGTTGGCTATGAGCTTACACAGTCTGTGGACCTCGATAAACCGAACTTTGTTTCACCGGATAGCATTCCAGTTGCATATCGTAGCCTTACTCTTCCGGCATCTCACCGTGATACTGTGGTTAACGCCATGGTATATGTCCATTATTCCTTGCATCGGTTTAATCAGCGCTTAATGAAGCAGCAGGACAGACCTACCTTCCTTACTCCCCGCCATTATCTAGACTTTGTCGCTCAATATGTCAAATTATTCAACGAAAAACGCGAAGATCTAGAGGAGCAACAGCGGCATCTTAATGTTGGTTTACAGAAACTCCGAGACACCGTAGATAAGGTGCGAGATCTTAGGGCGAGCTTGGCTCAAAAGAAGGCCCAGCTTCTAAAGAAAGATGCGGAAGCGAACGAAAAGCTCCAACGGATGGTCGCTGACCAACAAGAAGCCGAGCAGAGAAAATCAGCGTCCCTTGAAATCCAAACTGCGCTAGAGAAACAAGAAAAAGAAGTGGATGCTCGGAAGGAGATCGTTCTAAATGATCTTGCAAAAGCCGAACCCGCGGTCCTTGAAGCCCAGAAGAGTGTAAGCAACATTAAGAGGCAGCATCTCACTGAAGTCAGATCTATGAGCAATCCTCCGGCTGGTGTCCGGCTTGCATTAGAATCAGTATGCACTCTTCTTGGACATAAGGTTGATAGCTGGAAGACAGTTCAGGGTATCATACGCAAGGATGACTTTATCGCGAGCATTGTCAATTACGATAACGAGAGGCAGATGACCCGTGCCTTGAGAACAAAGATGCTAAATGAGTTCCTTGGAAAGGAAGAATTCACGTTCGAGCGAGTCAACCGTGCGAGCAGGGCGTGTGGCCCATTGGTCCAATGGGTAGAGGCACAGGTCAATTATTCTTCTATCCTTGATCGAGTTGGACCCTTGAGAGATGAAGTCCAACAATTAGAAGATCAGGCCCTCCAAACCAAGGCGGAAGCGCAGGCTATTGAGAACACTATCAATATTCTCGTTAGTAGCATTGCAACTTATAAAACAGAATATGCGGCGCTTATCAGCGAAACCGAAGCAATCAAGAGCGAGATGTCAAGAGTTGAATTCAAAGTTAATAGAAGTGTCCGTCTGCTAGACAGTTTGTCATCGGAGCGATCTCGATGGGAGGAAGGAAGCAAGTCCTTCGAAACTCAGATTGCTACCCTTGTTGGCGATGTTCTCATTGCAGCTGCATTCCTAGCTTACGGCGGTCTCTATGATCAGCAATTCAGAAAGAACATGATCGATGAATGGATGCATCACTTGACCCAATCCGGCATCAACCTGAAACCGCATAATCCGGTAACCGAATACCTCTCTAATGCAGACGAAAGGCTATCCTGGCAGAGTAATTCCCTCCCGGTCGATGATTTGTGCACTGAAAACGCGATTATACTTAAACGTTTCAACCGATACCCACTCATTATCGACCCTTCTGGCAGGGTCACCGAATTCCTACAAAAAGAGAACAAAGACCGAAAACTCACCGTTACCAGTTTCCTCGACGACTCCTTTGTCAAGCAGCTTGAAAGTGCTCTGCGATTTGGAAATCCTATCCTCATCCAAGACGCAGAACATTTGGACCCCATTCTCAACCATGTTCTCAACAAGGAATATCAGAAAACAGGCGGTCGCGTTCTTATCCAACTTGGCCGGCAGGAAATCGACTTTTCACCCTCATTCAAGCTATTCCTATCTACCCGAGACCCTTCTGCATCATTTCCACCTGATGTATGCAGCCGTACCACCTTCGTCAATTTCACCGTTACGCAGAGTAGTCTGCAAACCCAATCACTCAACGAAGTACTCAAGTCAGAACGGCCGGATGTTGATGAACGCCGCACGAACCTCATTAAGGTACAAGGCGAATTCAAAATTCACCTCCGCCAACTCGAAAAGAGGTTATTGCAGGCATTAAACGAGTCTCGCGGGAATATCTTGGATGATGACAACGTGATAGAAACTCTTGAAACTCTCAAGAAAGAGGCTGCAGAAGTTTCAAACAAGATGATCGAAACAGATGGTGTGATGACGGAGGTCGAAAATATTACCTTGCAATACAATATTATTGCTAGATCTTGCAGTGCTGTGTTTGCAGTTCTCGAACAGTTGCACCATCTCAACCACTTCTATCATTTTTCTCTTCAATATTTTGTTGATATCTTTAACAACGTCCTACATGGTAACAAACATCTTGCGCAGGAACAGGATTACGGCCGCAGAGTTAGCATTATTTTACGGGATCTCTTCATCGCCGCTTTTCAACGAACTTCAATGGGTTTGCTTCAAAAAGATCGAGTAACGCTCGCAGTTCTTCTAGCTCAGGCATCCCCATATGCAATGGATAAGGGAATCCTAGACATGATACTTGACACAAGTGTTGAGGGGTGCGATGTGACAACAGACCAAAACCTTCGAGAATCAGCCATGGAAAAGGTGGCACAGGTCTCCGTTTTCAAGGCAACTCTGCCAACCATCTCAAGCGAGCAATGGAATCAATTTTTATCCGAAGAATTCGCCGAAAATTTCGTGCCGCCGGTTTGGGAGGAAGGGACTAGCGAGCTTGACCAACATTTGTGCTCTCTACTCGTTGTTAAGCTGCTCAGACTCGATCGTTTCGTTCCCGCCGCCGAAAGATTTGTTATTAGTGTATTTGGCCGAGAATTGCTTGATGGCAACGGAGATCTCAAGGAAGTCGTTGAACAAGTGACCTCAACCACTCCAATTGCACTCAGCTCGAGCCCAGGATTTGATGCCAGTTATAAAGTGGACGGATTGGTGGAGCAGATGCATGCAACTTGTGCCAACATTGCAATGGGTTCTAACGAGGGCCTCGAAAGTGCAGATAAAGCCATAAGTAATGCAGCTGCCAATGGAACCTGGGTGCTGGTTAAGAATGTTCATTTAGCTCCCGCTTGGTTGCAGAGTCTTGAAAAACGCCTTGATTCGCTTAAGCCCCATGCCAAATTCCGACTATTCCTCTCCATGGAATCCAGCCCCAAAATCCCAGTCAATCTCATCCGAGCATCCAGAGTTCTAATGTTTGAACAACCTGCTGGTGTTCGAGCCAATATGAAAGATTCGCTCTCATCTATGACTACCAGGGCAAGCAATGCACCAGTGGAAAAAGCTCGGATATACCTCCTGCTCTCCTTCCTACACGCGGTTGTTCAAGAACGGCTTCGGTATGCGCCTACCCTTGGATGGAAAGGTTTCTGGGAGTTCAATGATAGTGACGTGAGTACCTTCTTTTCTTGTTCTCTTTTTAACGTTCTTATCAATCCTTATATAATGGGGAATAATATTCTGACAATAATGACAGTACGAATGCTCTGCGTTTATAATCGATACATGGGTGGCATCCGTTGCGCAGGGGCGTTCGAATGTGGCACCACAAAAGTTCCCGTGGGATTTAATTCGGACCTTAGTCACAGAGACATACGGTGGCAAGATTGATGATAGCGAGGACTTTGAACTTTTGGAAAAACTAGTCGGCACCTTTTTGACGCCAGCTGCCTTCGAAGACGATCATAAATTGATCCAAGGCGTGGAAAACGACGAGGTACTTGTTCTTCCGGCACAAACTGGGATCAAGGACTTCCTCGCATGGGTGAACAAACTACCCGAACGGGAGCCGCCTACTTATCTTGGTCTACCAGCAAACGCTGAGAAACTGCTCCTCGTTGGTCATGGCAAACGAATGATTTCGAACCTGTCGAAGGTGACAACTCTGCTCGACGAAGGTGAACAATTAATGGTCGAGGGTGATGCGATTTAAACTAGATCTATCCTCGATACTTTTCCTTCTCTACCTTCTTTTCATTTGTTATGGGAGTTGTTGGTATGTGTGTGTATTATTGGTTTCATTTTTGTTGTTTTCTTGTCGGTGCAAGCATTTGAACTCTCGGTGATACGGATTTATACAACGGACAAGAGATATACCCCCTTCTCCATCTTCTTCGGCTGATTTCATTGAGCTGTGCTCCATTTATTAATATCTTTCTGTCCATTTTCATTCACTAGATGTGTTTTTATACAATATCTTTTTATTTGCTTTGTTTAGATTCCTAGTTTTAGTTAGTTTAATACGCCTACAGCCCCATATTCCCTCTCTCCATTTCAAGATGTGCGAGCAAATTGCGACTCTAGTTCGCTTCCCAGGCTGGTTGAGAAAAAGTAAAGGTGGTTGGTAAGTCCAGGTTCGGTTCAGGATAAACATAATTATTATGGAATGGATAGGTATGGAAGATCCTTCCGCCTGGTCATTTCAATCCAACGGGGGAGGGGTAAGATTGATGTCATTCTGATGGTGATCAATCGACGTCAACGGTTGGAACTGAAACATCACTTGTTCTTGCTGCAGGAGATCAACACCAGCATGAGAACAGTAGGTCGAGGAGTTTGAACTCCTTCCCTTCTGTCAATGGCTCGTTGCTGCAGGTGGATGCGGGATAATGGCGGCATCTCGAGCTTCAAGCTTTTCAACATGCCAGTAAAAGGAGTGATAATAGAGCTATATTCAACGACCAGCGAGGCCTTGGGCTTCTACGAACAGGGGGTTCGCTGTACTCAATACGACATGGCTACCCAAGCAACTATCGGCATACCTCTACGCAAGGGTAGCACGGAACTCCGATGAAGGAGAATTTCTCGTAGTTAGCCAGTTTAGGGTTGGAAGATGAAACCACCGGTCGTAAACCTTCTTCGCATGTTCGTTGCTGTCCCTGCTTCCATCTCAAGCGACATTCTAGCCCAGTAAACTAGTTTGTTGACTCCAGGGCGATGAATAAGCCCTCAGAAGCGAATATGGCCCGTAACATATCCATACATAGGCGAGAGAGACCCATCTGTGTATAAATACAGACAGGTGGCTGGTATATCACTCTTATAACCTCATCTGCAGAACAAAATCCCCGCCATCAACAACCAACTTCGGCATCGGCTCCAGTTTGGTTACGCGTAAGAAGAGGCGGCTTGTCCAACCACCAACTGCTAAACTCCCTGATCGCCGTCCCACCAGCGTCACTTGGCGGGTGTTGGGCCTCGTTTCAGCCTCTCGAACTCGGGCCAGGGTTGGATAGAGAGAGTGGAAAGGGATGGGATTGGAGTTTCCCTACGCACAACAAGCATGCATGAGCCCGGCGGGGGTTAACTGATTGAGTTCGAGTTGGTTTCTTCTTCTGCTTGTGAGAAGACCAACTGAGATGCAGCATCTCAGGCCTTAAGCGAGCTGGACGTGGTCGAGATCTTGCTTAATATTTAATTCCAGAGCCGGGTATCTTTTTTACTTTTTTCTTTTTTTTTCTTCGTCCTACTTCGGCTTCAACGGTCGGATATTTCCTTTTTTTTGTTATCTTTAATATTTTTTTTTTCTTTGTCTGCATTGAGCTAAAGGCTTTTCGAACGCTTCATGTCGATTTTTCTGTCGTAGAGGCGATGCAAAAACGATCTCCACGATACAGCCCTTTCAATAATAATATATTACAGATATATCCGGAATAAAAGCCATGAAACGCCCTCCAAGGCTGAGGGAACTCCGTCTTCCCTCTCACTCCTCGAACTCGGTCTTTTCTCGAGTGCCCCTCCTGCATGCCTCAGTCGAGGAGTCGCTGCAATCATGGACAATGGGAGACCAGGTCCCGAGCTTCCTGATTCCGTTGAGTATGGCTTGCATTATTGCCCTTTTGTTCTCACTATCGCTAATCTTGCGGAATAGCTTTCCTTTCCTCCCTCAGAGCAAATCTCCAAATTTCTACAACGCCTGAAGACGCTATATATGGTCCCTCTTCCCCCTATACGTCTTTCACGAGTACTCCCAATGCCTCGCAATCCTCACTAGAGCTCCCAAAGTACTACTCGAGCCCTCTGGACTCGTATATCTCGTCTTCCAGCCTGGAAAGTACAGGCTATCACACTAACTACGCCAATACCCAGGCCCATACCTTCCACTCCGCCAGCTCCCAGCCTTCCACGAGTTCCATCGCCTCTGATGCTTCCACTACACCGGCTTCCTCGATTTCTTCCTCCAGCAGTATAATTACCTCCCCGCCAGGTTTCCCCGAAGCTCCCACGCTCACCATTTCTCCAGCACGTACAGAAGAAGACCTCCTGTCGGCCCTCCATCTTATTGCAGAGAGCATTGCCCAGCAACGTCAGCTCGCAATCAAAGCCATTCTCCTCCACCCAGCAGTTTTAGCCGCATCCATATTTTATTTCCTGTCGAGCATCAAGCTTCTCTATACAGGATATCCTAGTGACATTGTATTGATGCTAGGTGTCTGGTCCATGAGCAGTTTAATTAGTCTCTTTATCATCCGGCGGTATGTGCAAGGATATTCTAGCCTGATCGAGCGGACAAATGAACTAGCCTGGTTCTCCGAATATTCAATACATGGCCTCCCCGCTAAACGAGACGAAGTGTTCGTTGCCCGTCAGGGTGAAAAAGACGGCACCAATGGGAGTGAGATTGTTGGCGTGTTGGTGATGAGAATATGTAAAACTGTGACTGATGCAGGGCCGCCAGGATTAAGGCCTAGATCATGTCGACGCAGGAGCTCCGCTCGCTGGACGGGTATCATCCGCTCTTGGACGGTAAAACGAACCTCTCGATGCCAGGGGATAGGAACCAGATTACTCCAGGAAGCCATCGCGAATTGCCGGCTGCGAACTCTAGATGGTCCGATATTCGCGGACGATCATGCTCTTTCGAAGCGGGTTCTCCCCCAGATGTTTAATGTCATTTTTGACAAGCAGGACGGCTGGGCGAGGACCTACCTGGAGCACGCCATTATTGCGCAAAGAAATAAATGAATTACGAAAAATGAAACCCAAAAATTAAATTATATACCCCGGTCTCTCCTTTGCACACTGCGTTTTTGATTTCTTTGGATCCAGTTAGTACAGGATAGGATGCCCATGAGAAGGTTAGGTTGACATATCGGAGGCACATTTTTGAAATTTGTTGTTATATTAATTATCCATGATGTATTGACCTTACTTATGATTGATGAATATTCCCCAAAGTTGTATACAGCTGATATTTCATTACTCTGGACCATGTGTTAGATAACTGGTTCGGGCATTGAACAAACAATTTAATGAGTTACACAAAAAAGACATATTTGTCGAATAAACAGGGTAAAAACAGCCAAATTCTTCCTACTAGTTACTCCAACCAACGCCCAACGGGTTCCTTAGCGCCAATACTTCATATTATCAAACCCGTAAATGGGCGTTCCCATCTAAAAAAAAGCCACCCGACGTCAGATCTATTGCATCGGAAAAAACGGAAGATTGGGATTACCTACTCTTTTCAACACATACACCACCTATTGAGGTAGTTATGTCAGACCCAAGTTAGACAATATTCCAAAACTCGCCATAACCCTCCCAAGTATTGGGCTAAACACTTACATCTAGACTAGTAATAGTCTATATATTTTATTTGTAAGTTATCAGAACGGCATTAAAGGGATCGCGACGAGTAAGCATACCTTTCTTGCATGCCCTGGGGTGTCCGAGGACACGAGGACAGCCACCAGTTGCTTCATCATCTAGGCATTCACCAAAGGTGTTAGTTAGTTATTGTTTCCAATCGTCAGATAGCACGGTGTAAATGATAACTACACCACTTTTCTTCGCATTTAAACGGGGATTTGTACTGTACCTCTTGGAGTCGAAGGTACACCACCTGCCGAATCGTGGGATAAATATCCGCTTTCATCCTCACAACCCCTCCTCGGCGAGCAAGACGACTGATTTATCAGCATTAGAATGTCAGACAACTTTGTGCTTCTGGGGCGCATGTTCTAGCTTACCGGATGGCTGGCTTGGCTATGAAAAGTGAGGTTATGGGCAATAAGCACGATGTCCCAGAATCAATCCCTTCATCAATAGAAAGCCTGTAACGTACTGATCCCCAGAATGTTATCCCTCAGGAGCTTCCTATTTGCAAAAGGAGAGAAGTTAAGTCAGTTTCAAGCATGTAAACACAATCAAACGAAGGGGCTCCCATCTTCACTCGGATCTCTCCAGTGACAGGAACCTCCACCCAGATTTGAAATCAGGACCAAACAAGTTAAGAATTTTCTTCTTTTTACTTACGTGTGTCGTCGTGGTAAATGAGCCGCGATACCTTTCTTCTTGTATCTCGCTTCTAGAAGGCGAACCTCCATTCTGAGGGTAAAAATCAAGACAGTTGGTTATTCGACTCTTGTATTGTAAGGGGCAGGTAAAGAGGAGTAGGGGATTGAATTGGTAGCCTGTTGTTAGATGTAAGGATAGAGAGAAGCGAAATGTAGGCCATTGGATATAGCGAAGCAAAAAAAAAAAAAAAAAATAGGCATCTACACCGTGTGTTGGTCCAGCTTTATGACGTGTTATGTGTTGTTATGGTGATGTATCGATGTGGTGTGTGTTGATGTGGTGATATATGTGTTGATAAAGGTAAGAAGACAGAAATAAAATTAATAGCCATAGCATTAAAAAACGGTCCTTCCTAGTACACATATCAGGAAAGCTCCATCGAGAGTATGATATATTCGGGGGGTGATATCTTCATATAGGCATAAATAACCAGCGATTAAAAATAATGTAAGTTAAAGAACGGATGGCAGCAGTGTAAAACAAGTATAAGCCAACAAGTGGATTACAGCTGAATGCCAATCAAAGAAAGGAAAAATACACGAGATCTAGGAAAGCTTGAGACTCGTTGCTTCAGGATATAAAGGTAGCTTCCGCAAAGATATCCCCTTCTTCTGTGATCTCCTCGTCTCCGATTCGAAGTTTGAGTGGCAACTTCTCCTGCGGTAAGAACTGCATGACATATAATCAGTAACTGTTTTTTGGAGGTTTAGTTGGAACTACTTGTCTGTGCTAACGTACCTGGTAGATATAAGGTTTGGTTCCAGCCACGCTACCGACTATTGACTTAATGAGCCCAGGAACCTCGGCCATGATGTCGATACGATCAGTCCTTGGACCAAGAGGCCCTTCAAGCACAGCATCGACTTCCTTTCCGTCTTTTGTTTTGCCTGACCACGTATACTTGACAGCTGTGGGCTCAGGCCAGTCGTTCTCTGTATCCTGTACAGTTGCTTCATGTGAGGCGGTATTCATGATACCAGCATATACGATCTCTCCGTCTTTAGCAATAGCGCCAACATTTACCACAGTTGAGCCGTAAGATGGTGGGGTGGTGTATTCCATGATAGTAGCAGAGTAGTTAGGGGTCTGGAGATTTAGGAAGTTCCACCTAGCGGCTAAAGGGTAGGAATAACACACGTTAGACGGAACAAAGTTCAAAGTTAAAGTTATGATCATGATACATACCAATATGATGAGGTTTCATCCCTTGAAGAGCATGAACGAAAAGGCCCTTGCCAGAGAAATCCAGTTCTCCGTCGGGAGTCAAGATTGTACCTTTGACAACACATCGGGGCCAGAAGACATGCTTCATGCTACCCCAAGGAGCTGCGGGGTCTGTACCAAAGGTGGACGTCCCGTTCTCTCCGATACAAAATCCAGGGGCGGCACGCTCAAATGTAATGTTGATGAGGCTCCTCTCGTTGATAGCAGATTTGATGACGAAAGCATCGCCAGCCTCATTGAGGGTGACCGCGACATTATCACCGCCGAAAGAAAGCATATTTTCGTCAAATAGATGGTTTTCAACAGTGTCAGAGCACCATATATGAGGATTCTTGCCGTCAGCGGAAAAAATTTTTGAGTTGAACTGGCAGGTTGTATGGATTCCACTATATCACACGCCGAGCAGAAAATATTATCAACAGGCTACATATTAGCCATTGTTTCCGTGAATAGAGAGGGCGTGACTAGAGGAAGGAAAAAGGGTGAATGATGTCTCCAGCATCTTAAATATTCTCCTATATTGGGAGCCTCACACGACATTGCTATAGATCACTTGGAGCATCGCTGATTCACCCTTGTCGGACGAGAGGTAGAAGGTCTGAGTCTCCACGCATGTTGATTGTAGAGCTGCCCATCGAAGGTGCTCCTTTGTTAGCTCGGTATATGGAACCTTCTCTGTCTGTTGTGCGACCGACTGGATGGCGGTGGGGCCATAGATGGGTTCTTGTGTGCCAGCGACATTGGCCAAGCTGAAGAAGGATGCAGGGTTAGTGGAGGGGCCTCTGGAGGTACAAAGAATATAGGGACAGTCACATACGTCTGCTTAAACCAGTTCATGGTTGGAAATGGATGGGGAGACGGTTTTTGTATTGCAGGAAAGGAGGATGAATGATTCTTCGAAACTAACTTCCAAATGGTTGGAAGAGGATCAGCAGGCGACCTTGGAACGACTTCGCCTGGAGCCTGGGGAGGAAGTTGGGCCACAATCAAGGCGGATAAACTATACGCCGCATGCCCCCCCTCCTCTGGTGGGCAACACTCAATAAGGAGTTAAGTCGGGGCTTACTTTGAGACTCAAGAGCAAAAATTGGAAGCCATTATTTTATATGATGATTGTATGTATTATGTATTGATGCATGATGTGATACTGTTCTTCTCTGAATACCGCCGAAAAGGGATATTTAAACGCGAAGCCCAAAGACGAGCAGTTAAGCGAGCGTCTCGCGCCTGGCGCATAATATTCCCTCTTCGGGTCTAGCGCTGGACCGAAAATCCTGAGAATCAACCAAAAGTTGTTGGTCGATGGGAATGCTGAGAACAGCGACATACAAGCCTTCTGCATTATACTTATTATCGAGGAACAGGTCCCTTTCGAGTTTTCTTTGATCTATATCAATTGTCACAATGGCATCTAAGGCTGTGGCGCGGAAGGATGTCATTGTAAAGCTCATTGTTGGGGCTGGTCAGGCGAGCCCAAGTCCTCCAGTTGGTCCGGCATTAGGTAGTAAAGGAGTGAAATCGATGGATTTTTGCAAGGTTAGTAAATTTTAGTATGGTTATGCTTTTTACGTGCTACTCACTTGGTAATAATAACTAACTAACGTTCTTGTGATGGTTAGGAATTCAACGCTAGAACTGCACATATCACACCTGGCATACCCATTCCCGCTCGAGTTACCATTCGCCCCGACCGATCATTCACTTTCGATCTCCGCACACCTGTAACATCATGGCTACTTCTTCAAGCAGCTCGCATTGAACCCACGAAAGGAAGGATCAGGGGTGGAGAGAGCGCAGGCCGAGAAAAGATTGGCGAAGTATCGCTGAAGCATGTTTACGAAATCGCGAAAATAAAACAGACCGAACTTCGACTTTCGGGACTAAGTCTAGAGGGATTGTGCAAGAGTGTGATCTCCCAGGCCAGATCGGTTGGAATCAGGGTTGTTCCATGAATCAATTCCGTTTCGAGAGCGGAATATAAGTTAAATCGATCCCCTTTTTGGACGGCGGAATGCTCGAAAATTTGCAGGTCGCCCGTTCTTTTGCGCCATCAATTCTTCTTTTTTTTTTCTTTTTTTTTTGTCTATATGTATAATTAATGCTCCACCACCTGGGTAGGAGATTTACATTGCATGGCGTTTGTGGTTGGATCAATCTGTAATATTATACATAAGAAACATTTTCCTCTTGTCTTCTACGTCTTTTCCTTGATTGTCCGGTACTTTTTTCAGAGTAGTCTGAGGCTATTTAAATAATTAATCGTCATCTACCATCCACCCACTGACGCGTTGGATAGGAGCATCTCCACCAAAGTTTCTATTTTAAAAGCGCTCTTCCTGGAATACTGGATAATTTACGGAGTCGTTATTCCGTGAAACAATCTAGAAGCCTGACTAAGCGCGATCCAAAAAACTTAACGGTGGTAACGTTAAGAGAGTTAACTTCAAGTCGATGATGATATGGAAGAGGAGGCCGTAGGATGGGCATGAAGAGCTGTCATTTAAATGGCTGGACTCAGGAGACTGACACGTCCCCAGCCTTGACTAGAGAAACGACCAACTTCTTCTTGTTGACTATTAATTCAACTAAATGCGAGAGAATCCGAGCAATTTCGGACATTTGTCGGGGTGACCGATTAGAATTTTCCCGAGGATCGTTATCGTTGAAGTTGACCAGGGTGTGGATGGAATCTGTGGATGCAACTTGTTGTTGGGTGGCCATCAGTTCAACTCTCTTTTTTTCTCTGGCTCCAGTTTGTTGGTAATAATTAATTGATTATTTATTTACAACCGCGCAGAGTCATAGACCTTCCGGCTACAAAGGGAATTACTTCTCTTCGTCGCCACAACCTCTCTTTGCCGCTATTTTCTACTTTTACTTATCCCTATTCGAAAAAAATCATTCTTCCACTTCCCAGCAGCCCACGGCAGGCACATCCCCAACATCAGATCACATCCCCAACTTCCTCTCCAACCCATTCGCAAATCAACCAGAAAATACCTTCTTGGATTGGACTGGCTGGCTGAATGTGACGGATAGAACTCGCCGGGACCCGAGTTGTGTCTACTTGTCATATCTCGCTGTAACCCGCTGCGATCCGATTTGATTAAACAAGCTACGTATATATGTGCAAATATCCATGCGTTCTATAGCATCGGAATCTGAAAATTGGTGACAATTATCCCATCATCACCTGTCCGATCATGGCTACTACTACAAATCCTCCTCCGAGTGAGGAGAAAACTCCCGCACCTCTCACCGTTCGTTTCGCCTCCCATGACCAGGAGATCGAACCTGACCACACTTATCCTGTCCCCTCCATTTCGACAGAAACTACCCTAAACAATGACTCTCCTCAACTTGTTTCGTCCGAAAACCAGGAGAATTTGAAATCTCTCGCGATTTCATTGCAAAAGTCTAGGCTTCAGGAGGCAAGAATGCAACAATTCTCGTTTGAGCCCGTCTCGCTCCCACCTTCTAGGGTACGTATATACAATTGGAATTTCTTTTAGTTCTCTAACTGACCCATGAAACAATTTTGATAGATTCCCTCCAATGCCTCGAGCAATAGAAGCCAGCGCGAATTCAATAATAGACCTATGGGGTCTTCCCCTCCGCCTTCACAACCACATTCCCCTGCACTCTATCCCATCGATCTACCTGAGCGACCAAGAGAAGGGCAAGGCCGTGCGCTACTGGAAACATCGTTAATTACTCCAGCACCTTCTTCGTCTAGTGAACGACCTTCGGCGTCATACTTAAGACACCATTCTAGTTCTCATTCAAGACCTTCTTCCCCCTCTGCCCGACCCTCCCTCCCCCCACCGGCCTCCAACAAATCCTCTTCCAAACAATCCCATCCACACCGGGGGAAATTCTTCATCGGTCCATCTGAAGAGAGTCCACCTCCAACCCCTAAATTTGAACCGAGACGCCCCGTGTCTCCTTACCCGGGATCCGGCACAGTAACTCCAATTACCCCATTGGGGGATGAAAATGACCCTTATTCGAGAGAGAAAAGACCTCCACCGCAAAAAAATCTTGCCCAATTAGATCAACGGTTTATCTTTGGTGGCATTGATGCCAAGCGCCGTCCGCATAAGTCCCAATCCACAACCTGTCTTTCCACTCATAACGTTCCACGTTCTGCCAGCTCAAGCGATATCAAGGGTCATGAAAAGCGTGGGAGTCTATTCGGCGGGAAAAAGGATCGCCACCATGATGGCCAAAGTGATAAATTTGATGTCAAACATCAGGGTTCAATGTCGGAATTGAAACGATTCTTCCGCATGGATCGAAAACATAAGCGCAGCGAATCCCCCGCGTCGAAGAAATCTTCGAAATCCTCACACAAACATGCACATTTCCACCAAGCTCCTGTTAATGTCCCTTTCGCTGATGATCACGGCCTACAATCAAAATATGGTAAACTGGGTAGAGTTCTCGGGTCAGGAGCCGGCGGATCAGTTAGGTTATTGAAGCGAAGTTCCGATGGTGTCACATTCGCCGTAAAACAGTTCCGCGATCGCCACCACTGGGAATCGGAGAGAGAATATTCAAAGAAGGTGACGGCAGAATTTTGTATCGGATCCACGTTGCATCATGGCAATATAATCGAAACTCTAGACATCATTCGCGAGGGCGGCCACTGGCACCAGGTCATGGAATTTGCTCCGTTTGATCTATTTGCTATAGTAATGACGGGCAAAATGTCAAAGGAAGAGATTTCATGCTCTTGGTTGCAGATTATCAACGGGGTTAGTTTCCTTCACAGTATGGGTCTTGCACACAGGGATTTGAAATTGGACAACGTCGTTGTCAATGACCGTGGCATTATGAAGTTGATAGATTTCGGTAGCGCCGTTGTCTTTCGATATCCCTTTGAGAACGGCATTGTTCCTGCAACAGGTATATTTTATCTACCCTTATACGAGTATTTATGTTGTTCAATTTGGTGGACCAGATTTGGCTAATTCATCATATAGGTATTGTGGGTTCCGATCCATATCTAGCCCCGGAAGTATACGATGGGAAAAAATACGATCCAAGAGCTGTGGACATCTGGTCTCTTGCTATAATATTTTGCTGCATGACCCTTCGCCGGTTTCCTTGGAAGCAACCTAGAGAAGAGGATAATTCTTACAAATTGTTTACCTCCGACCCGACACCAGGAACTCCAACAGTGGAGGATTTAAAAAATGGCAGAGAATCTTCTCGTGCTCGACCCAAATCGGTCTCAGACCTGCCTATTGAATCTAAAGACAGCAAACATCTTGAACCTGTGAATGGGGAGTCACATCAACGAGACCACTCGCGCGGACGGCGACCTCGATCTAGCCATTTAGAAGTCAATGTCGAGCAACGGTCTGCGTCCGAACGCCGCCCGCCAGAAGACAAAGCGGATGATCGGAAATCGGCTGCTTCCCCAGGTCCGGAACGACATAATAAACATCAGCCTACAGGGTCAACTGGTCAGCGACAAGAGCCTATCAAGGGGCCTTGGCGTCTATTAAGGGTTCTTCCGCGTGAATCTCGACTGATCATAGGGCGTATGTTAAAGCTGGATCCAAAAGAGCGGGCCACAATGCAGGAATTACTGGCCAACGAGTGGGTTCGGAGTTGTGAGGTTTGCCGCCAGGAAGAATCGGGCGAAATAATTAACGCCTCGAATCACACCCATATATTAGAGCCTCCTGCACCAGTACCAGCGCCCGCCAACAAGAAGAAATAGTGATCAACCCGACGGCTTAACAGTTGATTGCAACTGTTTTCTAGATCTGGATAGCATGAAGCTGCATTGTTTTCTTTTTCATTATGATACTTTCCCCCAATCATGGGTTATAAAAATACGGAGGCTTAAGTGACTTGTTTGTTCTGTGGTTGTTTGGCGTTTGGTCCGGCTTTGCCATTTGACGTCGTGATTTCTAGTCACGGTTTCGTTCCTCTTTTGCTTTTGTTCGGCGATCTAAATATTCCCACCAGCACATTGATATCTATATATACGCATATTTTCCCATATATACCATTTGTTTCCCCAGATTTTGTTGTTACCAAAAATACCATTCCTTATTTTATACCTGCACCCTTATGATGTAACTATCCTGAATAGGAAATTTAAAAGTATGAAGGCGTACGAGAAAAATAAATATAACGTACATACGTTTAGACCAACCCTAGATTTGCAAAAACAAAAGTTCACATCACCTACTAGGTTATATGGATATAGCATCGAAAGGTGATGGAGCAACCGAAAGCCAAGGGAAATGATCCTATTATATCTTATCACATAAAAAGTCAGGATGTTATTAGTTTATCTTTAATTCTATTATACTATCTTTCCTAGACATAAATATCCGATACAAATAAGCCAAAAAGAATAGAGGCAAGTATAATGTAGCACTAAAAATCGTATCACGTCTGTACGGCACTGGAAGGATTTGGCGATGCTGCCGCAGGAGCATTTGAGCCCAATGCAGGGCTGTTGGACACTATACTCCCTTGGCTGTTGTTGGTCCCATTCGCTGCATTCGTGGCGGCAGCTTGGGCATTAGGCTCCGATGCTATCACCACTGGTATCCTCGGATTTACTTGTAGGTGATCACTTGATAAACGGACATGATTGCCATCCGAAATGCCGGTACTAGCTCCCTCGTCGCTAGAGGGTGTCCCTTTCTCATCTTCTTTCGGAATAGGAATTTCTCGCTTTCCATTAGCTTTGTACACTAGCACCATATCATTGCCAGTACGCCAAATGTGTGTGCGGATCGTTGCCAGAGTCATATCATTGGGTATCAACTGTACAGAGCGGTTGAGATTAACAGACGTGACCGGTATATCGGGAGAGGTTAGTCAACAATATGTTAAAACTTACGGTATTTTGGCAATAGAGTTCTAAATATTCTTCTGGCTTTAGAGCATCCTCGCTTGTATCTGCTATATTCTGTGGATCGATTCTTTCAGCAACGTATGCGAGGATTTTCTTTGCGCGAAGCATTCGGTTGGCGTTTAGCCTAGAAGAGCTGTTTGTACTAATTGTTTGATCCCAAATTAGAACTATATATATAAATTTATAGACACTCTGGAGAAATTGAGCGGACAGGTTGACATGGATAGGACACAAAACATATACGTACGGATCAGGCTTTATGACTTCGGGAAGGGAATCTTTATACGGTTTGAGGGAAAATGCGACTTTCGAGATTTCCTTGAAGGGAATCGTATTCTGGACAGGTTAGTTTATGTACCAGGGGTTAGCAACAGCGAGTACATACCCTTAGCAAAAGATCTCCTAGCCACGTAGGTGCCGCTTTCTCAAGCAAATCGACATCTTGCCTAACAGAAGCTACCGTCCCTCGATAAAGATCGGATGCAACGGCTGAGTTGGGATTTTCCTCTTGTATGATAATTGCTGTATGGGGCGGGAGTTCTAATATTGGTGCCTCGCTCTCTGGGGTGGGGGTAATAAGCGAGTTGACTTCTTTGTCGGCAGCTGATATTATGTAGGTGTCATAATCGGCGCGTAAGGTTTCGACCACTGCACGGAAGCTCTCGTCCAAAGGTTTTTCTTTTTCGGATGATTTATCTGATTCTTCTACTTTCTCTTCTATAATTGGCTTCGTCTCTATAGAAGTCCTTCCAAGCTTTTTAGGAAAGGTCATTTGGAATTTTTTACCGAATAGAGAACCTCCCCGTTTGGATTTTTCTTCTTTTTCTGGCTCCGGTGTAGCATTCGACTGTGATGAGTCTTCAGTTGCTGATTGTGTTTTAGCTAAAGGCTCGGTTGATTCCATTGATTGACGCTTGGAAGGGTTGAAAAAGTAGTCCGAATAATTAGTATTATCCTTTGAAGTTGCGTTGTCGTCGTGATTGGGAGGTGCAGCGCTAGAAGGACCATTGTCGGGGAAGGGAGACATGAGACTAGGAGTGCCAACACCAATGGAAAGTCCAGGAGTGGGGGGGATCGCCGGTGTCCCGTTTGGACGTGTAATGGTGACTGGAGATCCTGGGTGAGCAGACATTGCCTCAGAAGGGGTAACAATAGTTGGAAGACCTTTTGCCTGGGCGAGTTCGGGCTTCTGCTCGCCTTGGTCCGCTCGGTTGATTCTTAGGGCTTTCCGATACTCTGCGTCTCGTTCCATTTCTTCTTTGACTAGACCATCAAAAAGATATCGTAGAACCCATTTCCCGAGATTAACTTAAAGACAAAAAAAGAACGAGAGAATTAGCAATTTATTGTGGTTGTATATACCATCAGCAGCGGTGGGCTATACGTACTTCTCTGATCCTCACGAAAATGGCTCAAATCAGCAAGGCCAGCTTCATCTGCGTAGATTTCTCCATCAAAACAACGATTTGGCTCTAGGGTCACTAATAGCCTCCCAGTTCTCGTATGAAGTGTGCACCAATTTGCAATTGTTTCCGGAGTATTCACCTCGGAGGCAACGTCGTCCAAATGCCGTTTTCCAAACGATTTTATGGGCACGCACTATATTCGCAGTTAGATACCAATTCCATCCAATAACACCAGATTTTTGAAGCTTACCCGAAGAAGATCCCATAGAACGACTTCTCCAGCTGTATCCTGAGTTAGAGCCCTCTTCCTGTCATTCAACGTAACATGCTTAATTAGCCCGTTTGAACCCTCAATTGTCTCCTCAGGGAGTGCTTGTAATGGAGTTATGATCCTGATATCTTCGTCCGAAAGGCTCTCCGGAGGCCCAATTCCGCTGGAGATCGACTGCCGTCCAACATCGATCTGGCGAGGGTTTGGAAAAGTAGCAGTGTTCGATAGTACGAGAACTGAACTGGGCGGAATTTTTGCAGCTGTATTCTGTAAAGAAGCTACCTCGGAGTTTTGACTGCGAGGCGAATAAGTAGCCGGCAAGTCAATTTCTGTCGTTGTATCTACATCTGACCAACGATTGATGCTTGATTTTGGAGTTGCTGTCCAGATGTGATCGCCAGCTGCAACCACTTTCACAACACCGTCGTTTTCTTGGAGAGCAGCAACACAAATACCTTGATCGACGTCCGATACATTCCGAGTGTCCGTTTTGGCTACCAAGCCGGATCTGTCGCTCGAATAGAATACAGACAATTGGGGATGATCCGAGTACAAAGACCAGACGCTGTCGTTGTGCATGGTTAGCGTATGCATACACCTACCGGCTGTCATTGACCATAATTTAACAGTCTGGTCAGAGGAAGCTGTCATGACCGTATCGCCGTCCTTGTTGATCAGAATACTGCGCACATTATCGGTATGGCCAACGAACTTGGTAGCTAGTTTTCCAGATTTCGAGTCCCATATCCGAACCACGCTATCTGGACCTCCACTGGCCAAAATCGCTCCTCTTGCGCTTAGAGCATACACCGAACCTTTCGGTGTTGGGTCGTGCTCAGATACGTTGATTTTCAGCTTTTCACCAGCCCCGTTCAAATCCCAAAGAAAAATCTTGTGGTCTAAACCTCCAGATGCAACCCAGTCTGCGTCTGCTCGAGGGGTTGCAAGACATTTCACATAATCACTGTGCTGTCCGATTACCGGGGGTGGGGTGGAATCATCAGTATTCGGTCTCCATGCGCGCACGGTAGTATCTGACGAAGCAGAGATCAGCGTGGAGTTGTTTTGAGCCAAGATAATGTCATTTACCCAATGGGTGTGCGCTTGAACGTGTCTTCGTAGTCGTGTTGGTTGCACAGTCCCGGGGGAAGCGGGGGCTTGTGAAGACGGTAGGCCTTTTTTAGAGGAATGGAGGTCAAGATTTAAATCCCAAGAACAAATTACACCATCCCGTCCCGCTGAATATCTGTAGAAATGAGAAATAATTAGCTACTCTTCAAGCCAATGCGGGGGTGTGGTATCAATCGCACAGGATGGAACTATTTGTGTCAACAGCGAGCGCGTTCACACCCAGTCGATGCCCACCAGGGGCGTCAGAAGCTGACAGGACTATTTAGAAGCAGAAAATTAGTAAATCAAGCAATTAGTTTAGTTGGTAGCGATCGTGCGCTCACCATAGCTGACCTGCTGGCTCGACTTCCGAGCCATCTAAACACCACAAAATCGCAGCTGGTTGGGAATTCAATAGAAGCGCACTTGACAAGAGAGGTCGCACAACGCCATAGGAGGTCTTAGAATCAAGAAGGCCCGATCTGATAGGGTGAGAATTATTTAAGCCGGCTGTTCTGTGAGTTGTTTGGTTGGTTGGTTAGTTGTGATTTTCTATGTGCTGTTAACATACTCCGCTTGGGCGCGGAGAGCCTCCACGCTAATATCACAGGTAAAATAAGTCCTGGAATGGAATGTAACCACGGTAAAAACCCCCCTACCCGCCGATGTATTTGTAGGAATGGGATGAGAAAAATATTATACAGGTTTATTTTAGGTCTATATGTTCTATATGGATAATTTGTCCTCGTTCTGTACTCGCTGCCCCTCGAGAATATTCCAAGCCCGTTGGTAGCTCCCCAGAAAAACGGCTCCTCCAATGCCGATCCAGGCCACTCGAGGACCAATTCCTCTCCAGAAGGCTCCAAACCCTTCTTCTTTCCAGATGCCTCGCACGATATCTCTCACTCTCACCTTATCCATCCCCATTCCCGCTCCGCTCCCATCCCCTCTCCGCCGAGCTAACATCACGCGCGTCTTCACAACATCTAGAGGCGTAGTCAACCCGGCCGAGATGGCGCCAGCAATACTGCCAAATACTGCACTCGATGTGGCAGAGATAGTTTTAATATCCGAGCTTGTGGGTGGTTCGTTCGCCTTCTTCCAGGAGGCGTACGCATCTTTCATCCCTTCCCACATGGTAAACTGTAGAATCGTAAACGGGATTTCTCGGGCAATAGTAATCGATGTCCCGCGGTACAGTTCTCGAATAACTAGCAATTTCCCACCTTTTCGCTCGCCCCCATTTCCAGATGAGTGAGCATGTCGTAAGGCAAGAATGTCCTTTAAGGCGAGTAACGTCGAACCACCAAACATCCCCGCTTGAGCCCGCTGTTTAATTACCTCGGTGGGAACACGAACTGCGCAGGCTGCAATTTCGCCGAGTGATGATGCAACGGAGTGCGTGAGGACAGCACGTTGCCATGATACCACCGGTGCATCTGTGGATGTGGAGGGGGGGAGAAAATACCGCTTCACGCCGTCGTATACAATGAAGAAACTTGCCGCAGAGGGAGCCGAGCCGAGTAAGACCGATGGTAATCCAGCATATATTCCGCGAAAGGTTTGACGAAAAGTCTGTACACTGACCGCGCCGTGGTTTGGGGTGCTGGCTGCAGGGCGACGAGCCTGTTGGAGTCTGGTTTTGATGGTGTCGAGAGGGAACAGAGATACATCGACCGTAATACCGGCAGCTGCTCCAGCCTAAAACATGTAAAATTAAACCTCGGCCAGTGCCATGAAGAAATAATCAATGCCAGCAGAAAGGGCGCCATGCTCACCAGAAGGGAGCGAGTCCAGAGAGAGGAAACTATAGTGTGCGACTCATCCTCCTGGCCCAGCGCAGGGTCTGCCATTGGAACACAATCCGTGCAATGGGGTTAATAATGCCGTATCAATTCCATGTTGCCCGCCTTAGGCAGACTGAATAAGAGCAGGAGGCCGTATAAATTCTTTTCTGTCTGGTGTAGTAGTAAGAGTGTGGAATGTGTCATCTGCAGGAAGAACACTTCCAGAACATTTTTTTTACTTTCCCTGGTAACTCTAACGAACTGAAATCTAGTAACAACTAACTCGTTATCAACTATTAAACTATTAATTCCTTTAACTAAATGCGAAGACAAGGCCGAAAAATTTGTCCTACATATCCCAGTCTGTGAGATAATACTTCGAGGCCATTTTTTTTTTTTTACTGTAGAAACTTCCAACCATTTCAGAAGCAGCTGTTGCCTACGAGACAGATAACTATTCATCGACCTTCTTCACTGCTGCACTACATATGGGGGAAATAAATCGGTTAACTAGTAACTAGTAGCTAGTTAGCTTGTGCAGATTATTTATTTATTTCATGTCATGATAGAAGTAGAAATGCCTTTTTTCGCCTTTATAGGTATTCAGTGATATCACGTGACCTTCAAGTGCTGGAAATCCTTTCGAGCAACTCTTAAGAAATGTTGATTGATTGAATTGATATTGACTTATCTTTTGGATAGGACGGTCTTTTTGTTCGATGGCCCCCCCAGCTAATTAGCCATATGCAGTTGATATATATAGGAGGTGGTTTTTTTTGTTTTCTGAGGAAAATTCGTGGTGGTTTTTTCTAGATCTTCCGCGGTGAAGCATGTCCATGCAACGCTTGAGTACCAGAGCTTCCCCAATCAGTGATGCTGAATTTTACAAGGTCTTCCAGTCGCTGTGGAAAAGATGGAGTGGAGGGGAAGAAAGTTATCCTTATAGAATTGGTATGCAATTGAGATGGCTCAGCGAGCGAAGCTTCCATTTATACTGAAAAACCTCATAGGCATTGCTGTCAGTGGTGGCCCAGATTCTATGGCCTTAGCATATCTCTGTAGCAAACTACCGTTGCCGAAACAGGAATTCCCATTATCTCCGCTTATCAAGGCGTATATTGTTGACCACAAGTATCGGCCTGAAAGCTCTCGGGAAGCACAGTTGGTCGCGGAGCGTGTAGGAGAACTTGGTGTGTATCTTAGATATCTTGAACCCAGTCATTAAGTCACGCAGCTTCTTGGAAACCATACTCATTTCATCTTTTAGGGATCAATGCCGAGGTCCTTACCTTGAAATGGCCTACTGATGGCCCAATAGATGTAAAAGGGTTTGAAACTAGAGCGCGAACCCTTCGCTATCAGGCACTTGGAAAAGCCTGTGCATCTGATGGCATAAGAGCCCTTTTACTTGGGCACCACCAAGATGATAATATCGAAACAGCACTTATGCGCCTAGCTACCGGGCATAGGATGCCAGGATTAACTGGCTATGATGATATCGCTCCTATCCCGGAATGTCATGGAATATATCATGTTAAGCGGAGTGAAATGACCACAGATATTACAACTATTCTTCGTACCAAAAATATGGATGGAGTTAGCGATCACCGCACTGCTAAATCCAACATGCCGACTCTTTCCACCGGCGGAGTTTATCTTTTTCGCCCATTTAGGTCATTTCCGAAATCCCAATTGGAGGCAACATGCCAAGAGAATAACATACAGGTTGTTTCCGACTCTACGAACCAAGACCATACTTTTACTGTCCGGAATACCGTACGTTCCCTTTTGCGCTCCGGAGATCTCCCGCGTGCATTACAGAGTCAATCGCTTCTAAAACTGGTTGAGAAATCCCGCGACGAGGCTCAGAGAACTCGAAAGATATATGAAAAGGTGCTGAACAAGATAAAAATTCTCAACTTTGACACTCGCTTTGGAACCGTAATCGTCCAAGTTCCCAAATTAACCCACATCTTCCCCAATATCAACATAGAGGATATAGGAGACTCGAATCAACCCTTAAACGAGATGCAAGAAGTGTATTGTCTTGTCATGCGCAGCCTCTGCAACCTGGTCTCTCCACAAGCTGACCGCGCGACTCCACTGACACAATACAGCGATGGGGCGTCCAAAGTTTTTTCGCGAATTTATCCTGATCTCTCTGTTGAGAGTAACAAGTTCACTGCTGGGGGTGTGTTGTGGCAAGAGTTGCAATTGCCTCCAAAATTACCAAAATCTAAAGTCATATTTCCCGGGAACCTTGTCGACCCAAAACTCGAAAAGTGCCCGAATCTTCCCGTACCTGGCGCATCCAGAGAATCTAGTACCTGGTTAATATCGAGGCGGCTACACGATCGAAACGAAGATCCAACACTTAACCTTTCAATCCGAATACCAAAATGTTTCCTCTCAGAAACCCACCCAGGATCTTACGCCTTGCGTCGCGATCACGAAAACGACCCCAGCAACGCCTTCCTTCCTTTCTATCCTACAGCCTGGACGGGCTGGCACCTTTGGGATAACCGATACTGGATACGAATTCGTGCTTCTCCATTTCAGAGCAACTGGTCGTCTAATTCTCAGGATCACCCCGATTCTCAAAACGGGGTAAATCTATCGCCGATATATTCCACCGATTCCACCATCCCAGTTGCGCTACGTGTGCTTCGGAGAGAAGATCTATCCGAAATCCGTACTTCTATTTGGGAAAGTAAATGGCGAAGAAATCGTTTGCATCAAAGCAACTTTGTAGGGGGGCAGGTCGATTTTTCTTCTTTTAACTATTCTCTCCGGCCCCCAAAGAATCCCCGTTATGTCGGTCTAAAAGAATTCAAAACTGACCTCTCACTTCTTGCTCCTGGAAAGATAAGATTTACGGCCCCCGTGTTGACGGTTGGTCGGCCCGCAACCGGCGTTGAACCTGAAAAGGGTGAAAGAGGAGGACAAACGATTGTTGCGTTGCCTACTTATCCATTGACCATTCAACCTAATATACTCGTGAAGACCCCGTTCAAAGACCCTGTGAGTAATCAATTGACAGGAACTACACAGAACATCCCTTGGACCGTTCAGTGGGAAGTACGATATAAATACGTCGATCCCCATACCGCCCGGTCCGTAAGCTGGCATCTCCCGGCCCAATCCAAGTTGAAACAGACATCCGAATAGCTCGTGTAGTGCAGCGTTAAAATGTATGTCGGAGTACCGAGGCTGTTTGATTATTTTGTATTCTTCGAGAACATCTATTTTTGAATTTTGTGTTTGATTTTGATCTTCACGGACACAACCTATTTTACGAACATTTGTTTTTCTATCCCGTTTCTTTCCTTGGGCAACATGCTTGTGTCCGATCACCACAAGAAATATGGTATTACGAAGGATCGGTTATCGATACGGAGAGACTGCATTTTGAACGCCCAGGCCTTTGTGGAACACATTGGGCCTGATGGTGTTCACATTCACTCTTTTCGCACATGAAGCTTTTCGCCCGAATAGCCCCAACCCACAAGTAATCCTGACATGAAGAAAGATTGCGCTTCTTGAAAGCCATGTGAGCAGATGTACAAAAGGAATATCTACATCCCTCAAGTTTCTTCTCGATACATGGTACTGAGGAGGTGCCGCCTTTCCGTTATGCTCCCTGCGACAATCCGTCTTGGTCGCACATCCAAATGATGCCAGACCCACGATTCAAAACTCTGACTACTGCCGGGTTTGACCGGAATAATCTGTCTTAATACTGCAGCTTGCCGTGCAGAAGATACAAACGATAGATTTCAGGGTTGGGATTCGAATTTTACAAATGGTGCATCTCCCCAAATCCTATGTCCCAACTATATCTTTTCCAAGAAGCACACAATCAACACTGTCTAGCCCCTCAGTGTCCTGGGATCAACAGTTGCAAATATGCATCTCCTACGAATCATTGCTACCACCGTGATAGCTTGTGTGACCCTTGTTGGCGTTGGAAAGGCCCAGAGAGTGAAGGAAGTGAAAGTATGGTCGAATTCCAGAATCCTCGCTTAAAGATATACTTCGATCTGTTGACACTTAACTTTAGGTCCAAATGATGCTCGGGAAAGACAAGTGGACTGGTATGACGGCCCAGCCGGGCAAGTGCGTATATGTCAACCTGTATGTTCGGCCTCTTCAGCCTAAGTCCTTGAGCTCATTGGTTTGCTCAGGCTGGACTAATGTTTCCACAGGGATATTTTGAAAGTGATTATCAACCCTCGCCGTTATACTTGCCGATTTTACAGGTTTGTCCCTCATCTATCCTACTCGAGTATATCAGTTGCTTATACGAGAGGCTTTTACTGACTGTCTGCCAGGGAATGGTGCGGGCGTTACCCCGCCATTTACGAAGTATACAAAGGCAGTAAACAATTCCCTCGACTTGAACACATTGTCAGTATGAAGTGCTATTTATACTCAGCTGATGAAACCCATTGATAGATTGCCTCCCTTTTCCAATAGGCAGTGGGTAATGGCTACAGGCGATTGGCAAGAGCTTGTGCTAGAGCAGAAATCATAACGTTTACTATATCTATTTTCATTCTAGCTAGAAATTTCTTAGTTCTACGCTCTTTAGCGTCTATCTGGTTGTGAGGTTACATACATATCTCAAGAAGCACTGTGGTTTGATGTGGGAACCTTATAACAATTTTCATTGCTCTTTGTTGCTGAAGCAAAAGGTGATCATCACTCCTGTTGCATTTAAGCGTAGAAAATACTTCTCTAATAAAATACCATATGAAGAAAAATGATGCTGTTGTAGGTTTATATACAAGCCACCCTTCTACGTGCCACGGTGCTGCGGTGATGAGGGGCTAACCAGAGACAGCAAAAAGAAAAGGAGAACCTGAGAAATGAGGTATCAGGATCTAATATTGAACTAACCTCGTACCCTAATATCTTTCAGCTTCGCTGCGGCGCCAGAAACATATGAAATAATTTGCATGAACGCATAGTCAAACCACTCATAGCCATGCAGATAATATCACCCCGAAAAATAACCTTCATCAATCATTAAAGTAATATAACAGCAAGATATTCATAGAAAGGTATCAAAACTTCCAGGACTGGGCATCACTGGGTAGACAAATATAAAGTAATCCTATTTTGAACTCTCACCCACTTGCTGAGCTTTCAACCCGCTTATCTCTCGTTTTAACCTGAGATTCTCCTTCTTCACCCTAGTGACTTCGTCAAGAGCATCTTTCAGTTGCTTCTTGAGGGCTTCTTCTCCAGAACCAGCTCGGATATCTTTGGCCATTTTACTCAATTCACTATTGAATCGATCATATAAAGCTTCGTTTTCTGCACTAGCTTCACGGTATAATTCATCTAGTTTTCGAACTCGCTTTTCGGACACCAAGAGTGAGGTCTCAATGTCACTCTCGAGCGATGTTGCCCGAGCTCCAAAACTCGAGGACATTGCAGAGAGTTTACTTTCAAGGGCACGAACCCTGTGGGTCAGAGTGTTGTTGGCACCAGAGGTGGAAGGGGAAGAAACGGGGCGCGAGTAGGTAGATACTGGCCTTCCTGGCGCTGTGGGAATTTTGGAGGATATCTCGTCGGTAATGGAAGTAAGTTCCATCCTCAAGGAAGATTCCGCTGCAGCCATAGCCTTCTTTTCGTTGTTCACGCGTTCACGAAGCTATCGAAATAATAGTTTAAAAATTTAGTTGAGTTTAGCTTAACGGGAAAATAGAGCACACATACCTTCTGCGGATTTTGCATCCGTAACTTCTGCGGGCTTGACGGAGATGTAACTTGATAACGAGGGTTCCGATTCCCAGCTGCACATGAAACACTTGCAGATTTAGCTCGTCCAGTGGTAGATTTAGGGGGAGACACAGCTCGATGACTATCCGCTCTCTTTCTAGTAAGTTGAGGAGACCCCAGCGTTGATACATTGGACCTTCGTTTCGCCGGCTGTTCCCCCAATGGGGTTCTTGGGGATGGAGCAACGTTTTCCTTATTTGTTGGCATCTGGTGTAGGGGTGAAGAGTACCCGGCTGGAGATTCAACTCGAGAAAATGATTGGACAGATGGGCTTTGAAAGTTGGGTTTGTTCGGTGGAGTTGACGGCCCGGAGACAAACACTGGAATCCGAGGGGTGGTAGGAGTTGCTGGTTTCCGAAGTTCTCTGTTGGCGAAAAGCGGCGGAACCTCTGTAGGGGGCAATAGCTTCAAATCAGAGAGCGAGCTTCTTCGCTTTTTCTTTGGTGGAGGGCTGCTCTTCTTAGTTGTGGGTGCCTCCCCAATTGAAGCGAGTGAAGGAGCATTACTATGGGAGCTGGTTGGGCGATGAGACTCATCCTCGACGGAAAGAAGGGATGGTAAGAGAGGCCGGTCGCGAGAACGGGGCCGAAGAAAGCTTTGCAATCGACTATCTGTATCAATCGATTTCGATCGTAGCAGGGAGCTCCTGGGAAGTGATAAATACTGTGAGTCTGCTTCGCCGTTACCCTTAGATTTGCTGAGGGACCGAATGATAGCGCTAACTTTCCCTTCGTTGTCTTTTATGCTATTCTCTCGATTGAGGCCGAACCCGAACCTCCTCCGAAATGAAGATGCATTGGAGCTTATCGAACCTGTATTGACTGATTGCGCTCGGCTGCGTCCAAGGGCTAAGTCATGAACCAAAATTCCCTCCATGGGGGCTTCAACAGGCGCAGACTCATCAAAGAGCCTGTCAAAATCTTCAACAAGCCGGTCAAGAAGGGGAATGGTTTTCCTTGCATCGCCATTTTCTGTGAGAATTTCAGAAAAGACATCTGTTAAGGCGCCCCTATCCCCGTCATTTCCAGAAGCGTTTAGCAATTCAGCGAGAAGCTTAATAAGGGCAGTGAATGCACGACTGGTCTGCGGACCCATGTTTGATAAAAATCCACGAAAGAAACTCTCAAAGTCACCAGGAAACATGGTATCGAATTTCAATTGTAGAGCTGAGAGAGAATCCTGTGGAATAATAGGGCCAATTTTCTCTTTCCAAGCTTTTTCAATGAAATTTTCAAATGCAACAATAAGAACATCGACTGGAGCCTCCGCAGCAGCTTGCAATTTACCAGGATTTTCGAGAAGAACGTTGTAAAGCTCATTAACGGCAGCTGGGTCGACACGATCTCGAGCTCGAAGAGTTCTGCCGACAATATTCCCGCTTCTAGAGCGGATAGCAAGAATATAAGCTGTAAAGGATTTTTCTAACTGCTGGAATTGATCTGCAGCCTCCTCCGCCACGTTGATCCCACCCTCTTGGCTTTTAGACGTGATAGAAAGCTTTGATGATGTGGAACTTTGGGGACGAAGAGTGGGAATGTTAGTCACCACAGGAACCGAGGGTAGAGATTTTGAAGGCGAATGAGTTGGACCCTTTATTTGTCCATTGCCCCAAAGAGTGGACAGGAATTTGGTTGGAGAAGGAGGGCGAAAGACTCTGGGTATTTTCCCGTGCCCTAGGATATGTTCGGCCACAATTCTGAGGATGCTAAAATTGGTATGTAGGAGAATCTCAGTGAGAGAAGGATTTTGAGGCTGGGAGAGCGGACGGAGAAGCATGGTTACTATAGAATATTAGCATTCATCTCCTCAAGAAGAGAAGCAAGAAGTTGGAATACTCACGTCGCTTAGATAGAGTCGCCACAAAATCTCGGCCTGAGAAGGTATCGCTATGGGGGCTTCCGACAACTGACTGTAATTCCATTTTGTACTTGGATCCTTCAGGTAATGAGGTTATTGATACGAGTACTTCTGTACCGGTATTATCAGTTGTTAAGCTGGTTTCATCTTGATCCCTATCAACCAGCAATCTGATGTTTGAAGACGAGGGTTGAATTTCAGGCGCATTCGATTCTTGTTCAAAAATTGACAAAAGAACTCCTACCTCCCCGGAAGTGCCTTTAGGGCTATGAAGGGACCATTTGCCGCCGCCCCTATACTGTTCAGAAAAACGGCCCTCAATTCTGGCCTTTGTGATTTCTTCTATCAATTTTGTTGCTTTAGTTTCATAGGCTGAGACTAGCTCGAGTGCAAGATGAGTCGGTTTTGTACGTGAACGCTGGTTTCGTACAAAATTATCCGATGGTACAAGATACATCACCCTGCCACATTTAGATTGCGTGCACCGGACATCATTGGTCGAGAAGACCTGGCCAAATTTCAAATCTGGGGCAGCAGCTAGATCTGTGGGATCATTGTCTGCGCTTGATCGAGGCCTCTCCAAATCGGCACATAATCCACGTGCAACCCATTTGCTATCAAGGCGCTTAGTTAATAGAACTAAAACGTCCGTGAATACTAAAAGTATGCCTGGGTCTCCTCTCGAGCCAGAAGAACCGGACCTGAAAGGGGCCTGCAGTGTCCAGACATCAGCGGCAGTGATTAGACGGCCAGTTGGGGCAACGGAAGTGGGCCATCCTTGTGCCAATTTTTGTAAACGGTTCACACTCTCGGAGTGATCTGTGGATGAATCTAACGAGCAAATTTCGGTAATAGTATCACGGGCTTTGAGGAGCGATCGCACGGCAGGATGCATCGAGGGGAGAGCACTAGTCATGGTATCGATCAAAAGACTGTACCGTGGTAACCGTTGGATAGGTTCCATTAGCAACGAGCGCATTCTTTGCTCTCCAGTTTCATAAACTCGTTTTGAAAACGACGAGTTCTGGTCTCCAAGAAAAGAATTCAAAAGTGTGTAGAAGCCCGTATGGGCATGCATATACTCCCCATACGGTTTAGAAAATCGAGGAAACCAGTCAAGCATGCATTGACCAAACGCAATGGCACCGATAGGGTCCTTTCGTTTGCCTGTAGATGGATCACGAGGGAAAACAGACGATTCAAGCGTCGTATCTACTGCAATATCGTCCAAAGCACCAGTTTCAGTCTGTTCAAGGACGGAACGGATAGCATCTAGGAATCCCATGTTCACTTCGAGTATATCGTTCAAACAAGGGGGGAATAATTGAGATAGCTTTGATTCGTCTGGGCTGATACTACTCGGTGGCCTATTGCGCGCCTTTTGGCAGAAGTCATTGGCGACGTTGTGGACTAGATCGTACATTTTCTGTACATAACGTTCTTCAGTGTCAACGACTTCACACATTGATAATCGAAGGGCCTCCTTTTGGGAAGCAGAAAATAGTTTCGACTTGCTGATATTGGTGGGCTGGGAGGGGGCGCGCCGCAATTTGGAAGTTGGTAAAAATAAGGGTTCACCCAGGGCCTCAATCAGAGGCGCATATTTGCCGAATCGATCTGAGAACTTATCTCGGATGGGGGAGGATACTATTGAGTCTCGAGTTGAGATTGTAGGAGACGGAGGGTTTATGGAGCCTGTGGGGAGTACCAGGTCGATATCAATGCATGGAACTACTCTATCCCCGAATGCATCTTTCAGATCACGCACAACAGCCATTGGATTATCTACTTTCAGCATCCGATCCGCCAACTCAGCAGCATGTGTCTCGTCGAAATATAGCGCAGGCTTAGAATTTTGCTTCCCAGCTCGTGCAATTGAAACCAGCGTTTCCTTTACAGGATCTGGAATCTCGAAGAAGTATTTGTACAGACACACGGCCAGCCCTCGGTATAACTCATCGCCTTGTTTTTCGCGCGGGAGGTGATTTACGGCAGCATACAACGGAGCGGCAGGAGAAACGGTGATCCGAGGATAGCTTTGTACTCCGCTCGGTGAGATGATGTGAGCTTGGATTCGGGAGCTGCTAAGGACCGAGTTCGCGGTGGTGACAGGCCCATGGAGGACGAATACAGAAGATAAGATCGGGTCAACAGCATGGTAAAGCGAGAGTTGATCCAGCGGGAGGCCAGCCAACGAGCTGGAAGCGGAAGCCATGGCCTCTAGGGCGCGACGGCCGACAGCCGACGGAAGGAGAAAACGGTTAAGATGTCCAAATGCTCGAACAAAAAGGCGCGTCGGGAGATCGCTGTTTCCGAGAAGTTACAGCAAGGCGCAAGTGGGGGCTGACCCTTCCTTCGCTCTGTTTGGTGTCCCGTTAGAGAGAGAAAGGAATAGAAAGAAAGGGACGGTTTAAAGGTGTCTGCAGGCCAAGCTTGTAATCAAGCATCCACGGCCATTGAGGCCTGCGATTGCTTGTCGATTGTTTACTGGTTGATTGAGTCCCCTCTGCGCATGCGCCAGTGAGTGAGTGCTAATAGATAGAGTTCCCCACTAAACAAGCGGCATTAGAGACGAATGAGAGTAGAGCATGCGATTGACCATACAGAGAGCGCTAAAGGGATGTTATAAGCAATGCAACCTGAGGTGTGTCCCAGGGGAATATCACTGGCCGCCAGGGTTTGTTTGTTGTTAGATGTTTTGTTGTGATGGGGAGAGACGCGTTTCAGACATGAAGCCTGGCCCACCAGCATCAAACAACAACAACAACCACAACCACAACCACAGCCACCCCGGACCAATGCTGCACCAGAGATTAGAGGATAAAAGATAGAACGCTCATCTTTTGACATTTGTGCTAACTATAAGTATCCAGTAAGCGCCATACAGATCCAGCGCCAGACCTTGCCAACCATCACAGCAAGAACAACACTCATGAGAACAATCAATAGTTACTTGGGCTTCGTTGTACAAAAAAAGAAAAGAAAAGAAAAATCATCATCATCGCCGCAATGACCACCAAAAAAAACATACCCACGCTGCGAGAAGAAGACATCAAGACAATGTTGTTCATACCACCCAACTCGAAACTTGCGTTAACATAAAGAGTTAAGAAGATGAAGAAGAAACAATATCATGATATCCAACAGCGTTAAGGAAATTGACAATCGAAAGCGAATCAAAACAAAAGAAGAGAGAATCATACACAGGAGTTGATACCTGCGTCAACTTAAAACAACTAAACAACCAAAATATTTATTAAATCGAGGCGAAGTTTTTAAACCCAACCCTAGAGAATTGTCAGTGATATACTGGATGTATGCGTATGCTGTCGCGAGTGGCATCACACACCTTTTGCTTTAGTTTCTCATGGTATTCCGCATCTCGGTCCCGCCTGGTGACATGACTGTCCCTTGAGCTTGCCGTGGAGAAGATACTTCCTTGTCTCTTCTGGAATCGCGATGGAGGTACTTTGGAGGCATCTAGATTGACCGTTGCTGTCAGCATATATTGTTTTCAACCAAGAAAGAGGGGGTAGAAGCGTGTCTCAGCGTACCCCATTCTTTACTCATTCGCCTGTCACCAGACTCATGAGCTGGTTTGTCCGAATCATGACTGGATACTTTTGTGAAATCCTCTGCAGATCCTCCGCCATAGAAATCCGCACCTTGCTGATCAATAGGTGACTGGCCAGCTTTGCCTTTATCTTGGAAAGAACCAGTTAGTATCCTTGTTCGCTATTCTCCAGTACCCCACGCGCCAGATGTATGTTGAAACGTTCGAAGACGTACCTTCAGATGACATGGTGCCGACAAAATATATAGATATCAATGACAATAGATGCTTGTAATGAGATATCGCGCGGCGGTATGGCTTGTTTTTTGTGCTTATAAATATATATGTACACTTAAATTCAAGAAGCGGGATGTAGTTCAGTATAAATAACTTGATATAGATTGTGTATGATGTATCAGTGAGAAATATAGAGCTGAATGATTTGATAAAGAAAGAGATAAGAGAGAGTCAAAAAAAAACAGGGCAGGATAGACTACGAAGACGAGGGGGCGAACCGATCTTTATACATCTAGGGGAGGCGAAAGAAACATGGTGCAAGCCGATGAAATAACACTATTATTAAGAGGTACTCGTAACCTCCTTGGAAGCTTGGTGACGAACCGAATTCTGGTCGATGGTTCTTCCTTACGATTGATCGATTTCCAATTGTCACAAAGAGAGTTTAGGCGCAATGCATGGATCAACCATGTTTCGAAGGCAGCTTCTTCGCAGGCCTGGGTCTGGCTCTACGAGCCAGTGACAATCTCTCCTCTCAACCAGTCGAGCTGGTTTGAGTTAGACTAGAGCTAGTTGGCAGCAAAAAGAAAAGAAAGGAAGAAGAGATAAAAACATAAAAAACTATGCGGGGCAATTAAGACCAGGAGGTGAAAACGCACGGATATCCCAATCAGCAAGCAGCAGCTACGTCGAAAAAAATCTTGTCTTGAACCTTGTCCAACATGGGGAAATCCTCCATCATTTGCTATGATTCTATCTATGCATAATACTAAACCACCAGCCAGTCCGGTCTAGTCCAAGTCCAGTCCAGTACAGTACACAGAGGGATTTTCCGAACGTGTACAAGTGATGTATCAAAAGGCGCAAGAAGTACACAAGATTGGATTCCGTGTAGTTGGAAATGATACTGTGAGACAGCTCCTTGTCCTCAAACTGACGAATTATTGATGAATGGGCTGGAACCCTTGTGATACTGATGAGATATAGGGCTTTAGTGCGGAGGGATTGCTACCTTCAACCAAGTCTAGCCTTCGACAAGTCAGGTCACTAGTTTTATTTCATTCAGCAGGATCCCCATTAATTCATGGGTAAAAGAGAGAGGAAGAGGAAGCTCAACCCCGCTCTGGTCATGCAACCATCATCCCAGCAAGCCCTTAGCTCGAATGTTGACACTATTACTCTGTGCGGAGAGCTACTCCACTCAACTAGGAGGTAGTAAGTTGATGTGTGTGCGTGTGTCAAGGTCAAGAAGAAGAGGCTAGACTTTGTTCTCACATTCGATGCTCTTGTACTCCGTATTATCGGCCTTCTTTGTTTAGTTTTGTTCCCCGGATTCGTACATCCCATGTCATAGTTAGTTATACCTTTTTTTAACAAAACAGCTCACGAGGGGACCGTCATACCGTTTGGCAATTTGAGTGCAACGGGCTTTAGCTAGCTGTCGCCTGTCACATCTACCCACCCTGTTCCCGCCCATCCCGGGGAGCCAGCAACGGCGACACGTTCATCACACTTCATCATGCTTGCTAGCTGGCTTCCCTGGTTTGCTTGGTGGCTGCGTTCCACCTTCCTCTTCTTCTTCGCCGGAAGATCTCGACCACTTTATGCCCCATTTAGGGCATCACATGCACCCTGTGGAGCAGGAGGGTACGGAGCCTGCCGAACAAAGATACCTGTGTCCGTTGTGCCTAGAACATCTCTTACCAATGTACCTGCGAAGTACCCTCCTCAGCCCCCTCCAGCCCCACGCTTGGCCCAGGTCAGGCCCCGCCGCGCCTGGGCCGGTACCTGGTCCGTGTCCAACTCCGCCACACTCGTGTCTTATGTAAGCGCTACCATCACATTCTCCATGACGTCACTCTTCTTCCCAAACTGGAAACGACCTCACGTGTATTTTGCTCGCATAGCCACACAGCACTCAGGCACGTGACCTGCAAGAGCCACTTAGAGTTAGTCTGGATCGTTTAGTAAGCAGCGAGAGTTGTGAGAGTAGTTATCTTGTTTTTCTTCATCTAGTTATCCCAAGTAACTAACTAACTATCTCTGTCTCGTATTATCTCCCGTTACCTTTCTATACCAACTTCCTGCTTAGGTTCTTGCACGGGCCACTCGAATCGTTCATCCCATTTGCCAATTGTTCAGTTATCAACTGCGCCTCGCTATCCATGTTTAATAATGCTGTCCTTATTAAACTTTTCTGATCGGGCATCCCAAATTGGATAGAACTCTGTCAAGAAGCTTAGCTTGCTCTGCTAATAAAGTTTCTTCAGTATGCAAGCATGGTAGAAAAGAGCGAAAGAGCTCCCATGGCATTGTTAAACAGCGCACGACTCCACAACTATAGCAAAAGAGAAGGAAATAGGGGGGATGGAGGGTCGGAGCAAAAGCTCAATGCGAGTTGGAATATGTTATTGAGTTGGGATGTTTTGTTTAACTACCACACCAAATTGGCAAGATTCTACTTCTCAACAAGAGAGACAAAATGTGGCTGCGCTTACCAAATCATGCAGGAACGACTCCATGTGTTGGCGGTTAATGATGTTTATTTTACATGATAATCGAGGTTGAGTTTTCCTACCTTGGGGCTAATGCTACTTAAGCAGGTGTGGCTAAGGTAGAGAGGCCTATTGAAATGATAATGATATATAGACTCCATAGACCCATCGACAGAAGGTTTTGGCCATCGGTGGGGAGCAAATCTTGGATACTATGATGACAATCTTTAATTATAAGAACTAGAAATCACAAATTATTGGCCCAAAAATCAAAATACCTAGGTCTACACGAGCAAGAAAATCAACCGAGTGTATATAAGTATCTGCAGGTGCATCTTGTGTGAAATACTCCACGAAACCCTTGATGCTTGTCCAACCCCCCTGTCTCGCCAGAACTTGCCCATCCACTTCATCCAGTTGGTGGCTGGCTTGTGATCTTTACTCCCTCCCCATTGCTAACTGTCCGCCGGCTTAGCATCACTATCACTCAAACTGGTTCTGTCTTCACTCTCGTCGGCTCCACCTTTCACCTCTTGGGAAGTCGTCAGCTCGGCCGGTAATGATGGCGCAGTAGGTGGGAATATTTCGAGGAAGAGGTGTGGAAGAAACCGATCAAGCCTTTTTTGAGTTTCGACCCAAAGTTTCTCCTTGGAAGGGTCTTTTGATGGAGGGACAAGATACCCGCCATCAGCCATGATAAGAAGGATGTTTTTTAGACTCTCCGGAACAGCTTCCTCCTGCACGCCATGGTCAAATACGTCAGCTATTTTACTGTAGTACTAAACTGTGATTTAACTCCTGCCCCACCCACACACCGAAGTGTCGGACACCGCAACAAGAATATAGAAAACAAAAAAACGAAAAAATAAGGGGGGGTAAGGATGATGGAATGGCTTACGAGGCTATCTCCTTGACCGCTGTTCATCATTCGATCTAGAATATCTAGAATCTTCAACCACAGGTCTAACATTCCATCCCATTCCGAGAGTAGGACAAGGTAATGCAGGAATATCTTGCACACCAGTGTAGCGGCCTGTACTCTTGTCTCACTCATGCCCGATGGATCGGACTGATATACCTCGGGTTTGAGCAGCTTGATAATCAGTGGGAACAGCACCTCTCCAAATATCGCGACCCATTCAATGTGGTCCGGGGATGCTAGCTCTGGAGAGAGCAAGGATCTTTGAAGCACAGAGATAGCTTGATTCCGGATCTCACGGCATGGGTTAAGACATTGGATAGTGAGGGAATTGAAGATTGGAGACCAATACGCCGCCCATGCTGGAAAAAGCGTTAATACAAAATAATCAAATGGAACAAAACGGATGATTTAAATACCTTCGTTTCTTTCAAGGTGAGAATGCTGGATGAGAGTTGGTATTCGGCTCGTAATCTGATAGACTATCCCTATAGCCTTGGTTCCCCTGATTACGTATGGATTGTCGCTAAACAAGAAGCCAAGAGTCAGAAAAATTAGGCACAGCCGATCCGTTAATAACTTACCTAACTTTGACCTGCCTTGCGGGCTTGCCTCGTCTTACTGAAGCTTGTCTTTTTAGTTCCCTTACAGTGGCCAGCCCCCCAGCATTTGCAAACTCGTGCGCAAGGCTTACGGCGGCTTCATGGTTGTCAGCGGTGATCACCGAGGGCGTCAAGCTCACAACAGTCTGGAGCAAATCGAAGGCCATGGGTGCCCCGTCCTGATGACTATGTAGTCTCTGAAGAATCGACCAAAAATCAGGAGATTTGGTGATTTCGATATTCAAGGCTTCATCTTCACCGATACACTGTGACAATCCACTGATGATAGGGGAGGCAGTCTGTTCTAAGGTGACGTCATCGAAACTAGAGATTGCATGGAGTACCACTGGCGGACGCATAAAAGAGTATTCCTATTAAACAAATTAGCTCTCACGGACTTAAGAGTGCAGGATGTCGACTATATAAAAGGTATTCGTACATAGCCACAACGCAAAACCGTCAAAAGATAATATACAGCACGGGAAAGTGTCACTGGATGTATATTTTTGGCATCTCGAACAATATTTTGCAAGCATAGAGTTAGGTTTTCACCAAGAAGTTGGGTAGTTTCCTTGTCCCGTAATGTAAGAACGGTTGCTAACTCAAGGATATATGCAACCCCTGGCATATAACCAGGTTTAGACGTGCTTAATTTCGGGGACTCCAATCTAATTGGTTCAGTGGTGTGATCAGACTTGACTGATATAACAGCAGCACTGGTATCAGGTAGCTCGGAAAGCAAAGCATCCACGAAGTGGCTCAAAGAAGACGACGGCATATTCCTAATAGAACATGTTAGCTAGAGCATTTCGATTACAATGTCTAGAAACGGGTACTCACTTTATATTTTCTAGAAGATGTGCCACATCACAAGCATTGATGCAGTCTATCGTGCACAGAGTGTTTTCAAGTTCTTCATCCGATGGCGCTGGTGGATCGTCGGCCGCATAGCTTGAGAGGTAGGAGGTGAATGCTGATAGTAGACTCGTATCGCCCTCTCGGCTGTTGCGATCAATTATTTGCGAAGGAGGCTGGAGGGGGATCGGTGGGATATCAAGGATGTTGGGATTTGAAATGAATTGTGGAATGAGGGAGTTGACGAATAAATTATGAAGAATTTGTATAACCTGTTTCCATCCAGCTTGTAGCTTGGCCTCGTTCCCTACCAGAACCCGGAAGAGGACTACGGTTGCAAGTTGTGCTCTGAAATCCCTCCCAAGGTTAACTGATAGCTCACTGACCATAACACGCTTTTTACCGGCTTGCACCTCAGTGTTCAGCAAGGTATTCGGTGGCTTCTCTGAAGCCAGAGTGCTGATCGAGCTTAGGCAGTAAACGATGCGGTCAAGAACTTCTGTCAAGTTATGTTTGGCTGCTATCTGGGCGCATTGATCAAAACCAATCACAACTCTTGAAAATACTGCGTCGTCCGAGGCTGACATGAAGACGTATGAAAGTGTGGCAATTACTGGTCGCCAGGTCGCCTTGAACATCTCAGCATCAAACGCATTTGAATTTATTAGACCTAATTCTCCTGCTGTATCCGTTTTTAGGAGTAGCTCTTTCCAAGCATAATCGAATGCTTGTTTGTTTTCGTGTTCGTCGGGCAATATTATTTCATTCTGTTGAATGGATGCATATATACCCTTCAGGAATTCCGGTGCAAAATCCTTGCCCCCATTAACCCCCCGTAGATTTTTTGAGAATGCTTCAAGGGTCATTCGATTCTGAGCCTTGACATTCCGGTTATACATGTCCGTATTCAGTATTATGATAGCATATGTTAGGACAAATAGCGCATCTTGGTCAGCAACACCCTCGGGCTGAACAACACTAACAAACTTATCGGCAAATGAAACGATAATTCTTTCAATCAATGGAGCCTCGCCAGGCAGTCGAAACGAGCCAAGTAATTGCCTGAGAGCATCAACCACGCTTTTCCCTTTGAAATCAAGGAGGCCGATAAAGGCATCCAGAATTCGTTCGTTATCCTTCTTGGACAAGAAATCTCCCAGCGTTTTTTTTGATATCCGCGTAGTATCTTTCAAAAATTGGGCGATAAGGTCCGCATCGTCGGCGTTCTCAATTATTCCATGCGATTTTAGAAAAGCGATACCAGCTTTGGGTTTCTCATTAAACTTAGTGGCACCTTGGATGATAATTTTCTTCTTCTCGCGCTGGTCTCGTAATTTCGTAGGATCAACACCTTGATTCCTTGGAGGATCCTCATCTAGTCTCTCGGCCATGAACTGAATATAGCCGAGAAGGGCATCCAAGCATAATGGTGGAACATTAGTTGTGCTCCATGTTGCAGAATCCGGGAAAGCGTTTCGTGATAGTAGGCCGACCAAATCCTCACACAGATCAGCACGGTTGACATCACAGTCATAGTTTACAAAAAGCTCGGCCATAAAATTTGGTATCCGCACCAGCGCCCCAATACTCTCGACCATGGCTTCCCTGGCATCTGGCTTTCTAGATCCGCCTTCCATCCCCAGCTTTTGGCGATCTTTGACGGGGACTGGAGTGGATCGACCGCTCCCTGCTTGCGACACGGACGGTTTAACCAGCTTAGGGGACTGTGGGACTCCAGCATATAAAGATGGGTCAATTCCTGCTTCCCTAGGGATCTCAACCTTTGGGTGTAGGCAGGCTACAAGATAAGACAAAAAGAGTTCCTGTTGTAGCTTTAAAGTGCTGCGACATGTGGCCAGCAGGGTTCCCGCGACCCTTAAAGCTCCATTTAAGATAACCATATTATCAGACCTCACCAATTGAAATAAGTGCCGGCAGAGCTCATCCTTTGCAAGCTCGGCAAGACTTGGATGTCTCGCAACTGAAGGGCCTGCTACCTCCAGGGCAACGTCGATGATGCGTAACGACATGACCCTCATTGCATCGGTATGCTGCAGATTATGAGGGTCAAGCAAGTCGATGAGCACTCGAAATAGTTCCATGATTGAAGGTAGAGAGTAAGGCTTTACTTCTATGTCCATATCTTCGTACTGGTCGGGCTGCACGACAGAACTGCCGCCGTTTACCACCGTATGTTCGGTTGCTTCATTTTGCGCACTGTCGTTTTCTTCGTTGTTTAAAGTATCGGAGCCCAATTTTGACTCGTGGTTCGAGGTCACTGTTTTTCCATCAACCGAAGGGTCCATTTTGAAATTGCCAGGGCCTTCAGATTTCTCCTTTTTGAACTCGGAATCGGACATGATATCACCGTCGAGATCTTGTCGTGCCAGGCGCTGGAAAATAATTTGACACATATTTACCATTGACATCTCCGCCGACCGTCGCAAAACCTCAGACAAACGAACTTGACAACACATGCTGAGTCCGGTTTCCATCATTTCACAGACACTTTCATCGCCCAGAAGATCACCTTCCGGCCGGGAAAGCATACCTTCCATGAGCTTCAAGATTCGAAGAAGCACAATTTCATCCGCCGCCGAGTCGGTGGCCTCAAATCGACAATGTGTTATTGCTGCAGATAGCAATTGTAATGCCGGCGAAAGACGGGGGGAGTTGATGTTGATAATATTATAGGTAAAAAATTTGGTGATGGTAGACAGAGCAAGAGATGTGATAGGCGCTGAGGTGGAGGAGGATCGAATAACCTGCAGAAACGGATGCAGCAACGAAGGAGTGTCAAAATGTTGTATATCCTTACAGTCCTTAAGATCAACCCGAAGCCGTGTGAAGGCCGACATCAATGGACTATCCTGAATGCTCTTGCCTTTCCTTCCCCTCAGACCCCACCTGCCGGCCAATGAGTAATCCCCATCAGCATTTATGTCACCTAGTTTCGAAGGGATGGGATTTCGCGGGTTCGAGGTGCTTGTGGTATCTCGATCAAACCCTCTAGAGCTTGCGCCTCCACCTAGAATTGCAGATACCGACGAATGTGACCATCTCGCATGCTTTCGCATAGCCGAAGTCATAGCAATGCATTCTGTGGTCACCAAGGCAATGGGGTTGATCGCTATCGGGAGAGGATCGCGTGGTACGGGGGAACCGCCATGGTGTCCCAAACTTGAGCGTCGGGACGAAACATTTTTCTCGGAGAATCGATTTGGCCCATTCGTGCTTTTTGTCTGGAATTCGGCGCTCATATTTGCCTCTATCTGTCTGGTGTCTTTTATATATCAGACGTATGAACACGAGAGATGTGCGGACAGCGCCTCACGAATTGCGGTATATTATATTATTGGGCCATGACTCCAATCATTCTGTGAAATTGGCGCCCGTTCAAGAACAAGAAAAGACAACAGGAAATAAAGTATAGTCAAGGAATAGTTCGTCCTTAAAATCAGCTGTTGTTCGAAGTAATTGTTGCTTGTTTGCTTGTTGGAAAGTTAACAGGTAGACAGCTTAGCTAAGCCGCACCTGACTACTTGCCATCTCAACCCTTTGGCCTCAGGAACATGCATACATCGCTCTATAATCTATAGCTAAATACAAAGTCTTGAGTCGCGTTATTTATAGATTGCTATGTCTGTTCTACCATGCTTTCAATTAACATATCCAGCAAAAACACGGCCAAATCAGTAGTTGGGGAGAAAATTTACACAATAGGGTTAGTTAACTAACTTATGGTACAAGATATATAGACAAAGAGGATGTAGTTAATTGAAGGAGAGGGAAAAAAGTAAATGCAATTGTTCCAAAAGATAGCTTCCGTTTGACTCCATAAACGCTGGTAGGTCATCAATACCATTGTCCCAAATCCACAAGCAAGAAATCGAATCCATAATGCACAATTGTAAGAAGGACAAAAGAGAGAGGCAAAGGAATGGAAAGATAGTTAGAGCAATGAGAAGAGAAGAGAAAAAGGATGGGCAAGATCAGAGTTTTATCAGCTCTACAAAAGGTTGCTGAGAACGTAACACAGATTATTATATCAGGTTAGACGAAAATACGGGTACCATTGAAAGGGACACCTTGAAAATTTCGATTGAAGGATTGAAATGACGGACGTGATCAGTCTGAAAGGCACCAATCCCTGAAAGAACGCAAGAAGGAGTTATAGCTCGTCTTCAAGGTTGATGGCATCTGGGTTGGCGACTGGTACTGTGGCCGGTGGAGCTTTATCAGGACGATTCCCACCCACAGGTCCGGTGCTAGCTGCAACAAATCCCATCGGCGCCCGGGCCTGGCGTTCCAATGCCGCCATGGCGTCAGTAGCTTCTGCTGTCTGGCTTGCAGCTTGGCTAACAGTTTCTTTCGACAGCTGTTTGCTACGAGCAATAGCTTGAGAAGCAATGAAGTTGACGTCGGTACTATTACTAATGGTTAATTTCATGGACATAGCAAGAAGAAAAGAAAAGACAGGGTTGTTAACATACTTGTATTGGGCCTGCACACTTCGCTTGATTCGTAGCATTTCCTTGAAGGTATCTTCGTTGCCATGCTGCACTTCGAAGGCCTCCCATTTCTGCCAGAATTCTGCGTTTGTTCGAGGGTCGCAGAATTGTGAGGCATGCCCGTAGATAGCTCGCGCACGGTCGATTTCACCCAATCTACGTTCCATTTCTGCAAACTTTAGACACATATCCTTAGCTTCTTTATCAGGCAACGAAGCAATCGCTCGTTCGTATATCGGTCGCGTGGAGGTCAAGCCAAAATTAGATGCAGACTTGGTAATATAGAAGTTGAACATTTCGGATCGGTCTTCGTCGGACACAGCACGGGTGGCGCGTTCGTAAATTCGCATTGCGTGACGAGCCAGTCCCCTTTCTTCTTCCAAATTGCCATACATGAGATATAGAACCTTGGCAAACTTTGGAGGGCAGCCATCCACTGCTTGTTCAAATAAATCACGAAGTCGTTCAACGCCAATCTTGCGGTCCACAGCCTTCGTCAAGTAGAGATTCCAAAGTTCGAATGCAACGGGATAGTTGAAGAGATCGAGGCCGCGTTCGTATATCTTAAAAGCGTCCTCAAAGTATTTGTTTTCTTCCAGCAGGTTAGCATAGTTAACAACTGTTTGCGGAGTAGCAATCCGAAGCTCGAATATTCTTTCGTAGACAGCCCTAGTCTCTTCGAGGCTCCTAACGCTTTCCACAAGGTCGACATAGAAACTCCATAATTTCCAGCTTTTATGGATACGTTGCTGTGGCGAGAGGGTTTCATCGAAGTAATCCACAGTGGAACGTTTCGGTGCCTGCGTTGCCTTTGCCATAACCTCAACAGCTTGATCGAAGTTTTCGTTTCGCAGTTCCATCTCTGCCCATTCACACCATGCCTCCGCCAATTCAGCAACAGTCTTGAAAGGAACTTTCACAGCCTTGTCCAGAATTACTCGTGATGTGGCAAGATCACCGCCCTTTTCGTAGAATTTAGCATAGTTAACCCACAGTTCGTGAAATTTCCCGTGCGCCTTTTTGGGATTGATAGTGGCAATAGCATCTGTGTAGGTCCGAACAACTTCAGCATTATTGGTTCCCCAGAGTGTAACGCGTTTCTCCCATTCGATGACATTGTTAGGATTCTGCCGGAGGTGCACGTCGTTGATCAAAAATGGTCGGCGATCCATGAGCTGCTCAAATCTCATCATGCGTAGATCTAAATCGAAATCTGCATTCTCATCTATTTTGCCCTTCTCTGATCGAGCTGCTGCCTCTTCCATCAGAGCACCAATTATCGATTCTTCAAATTCCACATATGAATCGAATATCATGGTGAAATCCCGGATCGTATTGACGGTGGTGATACCATCTTCAAAAACATCACGAGCCTTTTCAAAATTCCCTTTTGTGATCCAGTACGTCGCTAAACCAGCCCACAATCTGCCTCTTTGATCAGGAAACTTTTCAACTCCGCTCCGGATAATAGTATCAATGTCAATGCCCACATGGGGACCAGTTTCAATTTCCTTTGCTTTATTGACTAGCAGTTCAACCATATCAATCCAGAGTTGGAACTGGCTTTTGCCTTGTTTGGACTGGAATCGGGGGTTATCCAGTATATGAATATACCATTTCACCGCTTCATTGTTTTGACCCATTTTAACTAGAATTTCAATGTATTCCTCGGCATTTTCGGGGTGAATCTGCATATATCTGTCCCAAATTTTCACGGCAGTGTTCCCGGAGGCAGAATTAGCAAAGGCTTTATAGAGCTTCCATAACCGATTATGCTGAGTGATGGGTAAAGCACGGAGAGCACGGTCAAATGTTCGGCGTGTTTGGGTGACAAGAGGCTGCTCGAGCAGAAAGCTGAGATACATTTCCCAAATCCGAGGCATCTTGTTCAGCAGAATGACCGCCCGCTCGAAGAGCGTGTTGACTTTGAAGTATTCCAATCGATGAATGGACGGATTTCGTTTGCGAACATGTTTGATTCGAAATTCAAGATACTATTGACACACCGCGTTAATGGATAACACAGATAAGTATCAAAAGGAGAGCACCTTACCATTTTCCACAACTTGTATGACCGGGGCAACTGCTTGCAAGCTCGTTCCATTACCTGGCATAATGCGTTAAAAAAATGATCCAGATTGTCCTTATTTAAGCCAACTTACAAATGACTGTTCATAGAGCGTGCCGTTCTGTTGCTTGAACTCAATATATGCTAACCACGGTTTGATGCTACCTGGGTCTCGGAGAATGTCATGCTCGTATATGGTATCGTCGTCCGTCTTTGGAAAGGAAAAAAATCAATGTTAGTATGGATAAAGCTATCAGGATGCACACCAGACTTGAATAGTCCAGATTACTTACTATTAGATAGAGATCACGGCGGGAAGAAGCCATCTTGTCCCGCATTGACAGAGATTCTCCAGGGCCTGATCCCACTAATGTTCCAGGCATTTCACCACTCTTCCAGAGCGGAGCCCTTTCAGGTCACCACTGTCATAAAGCACGTACGGAATAAAGCTCTGGACGTGTCGGCGGGTTCTATCGAAAGGCTCGCGGTAAAATCAATCGTAAATAAGAATTGGCGCTCATCAAGTATTATCATTAAACCATGAGGTTTGGCTAGCAATAAATCACGTGACACCTTTATCTGGTCGAAAGCTCAGACCAACTGCTGGGATGAGCTAATCACTTAGTTAGTTACCAGAGAATCAGCGGGTTGAAGTTGGGGACAGTTAGTTAGAGATGCAATCAATGATTTGATTTGAATCCAGCTTCTTCTTCGATATTGCGACTTAAATAACAGTATTCTCGCCTTATCCCGCCATGTCAGGCACATCGGTACGCTTTGGTCGGAACCCGCAAGGAAATTATGGTAGCTAACCTCCTCTTTAGGATCGGGAAGCGGTGTTTCCCACCAGACAGTCGCTAGGAATAATGAAAGGGAAGCTGAAGGGAGCTGAGCAAGGACACAGTCTTTTGAAACGAAAGAGCGAGGCATTAACGAAGTATGTTCAAGCTTTATTACCCATACTTGTTAAAGTGATTTATCTAGTTACTAAATGAATGTTACTACCACATTCTAGACGTTTTCGAGGTACGAATAGACGGGACTCGTCGTAGAAACAATAGAGCTAATATCTCTTCTCGTTTAGAAATAACAAGGAGAATTGATGAAGCGAAACGGAAAATGGGACGAGTGATGCAAATAGCCGCGTTCTCACTCGCGGAAGTTACATATGCTGTTGGCAGTGATATAGGATTCCAAGTACAAGAGTCAGCAAAACAAGCACGATTTCGGATTAAGACCAAGCAGGAAAACGTCTCCGGTGTTCTGTTACCCCATTTTGAGAGTGTTATCACAGAAGGAAATAACGACTTCGGCCTGACGGGGCTTGGAAAAGGAGGGCAACAAGTTCAGAGATGCCGTGAAACCTATGCAAGAGCGGTGGAAACACTTGTAGAGCTTGCAAGCTTACAGGTCGGTGCTTGAACTCTGTTCTCTCTAACCCGTATCAGCTAATAACTTGGTTCTACTTAGACCGCATTCGTAATCTTGGATGAAGTTATAAAGGTCGTAAACAGGAGAGGTATGATCTTCCCAACACTTCGACAGTGTGAATTTTCTCGTCGCTAACACTGATTTCTAGTTAATGCAATGTAAGCTCAACTTGCCTTGACGAACAACATACATGCAAGTACACATTCTAATCTAATCTATCGAAGTGAACATGTCATAATACCACGGACGGAAAATACTATCAAATGTAAGCCCAATTCATCTCTGGCTTCTGTTTTACAGGGTTTAACGAGCCAACCAAACTATATAGATATCAACTCTGAGCTCGATGAACTGGATCGAGAGGAGTTTTACAGGCTCAAGAAGGTAAACTTGCACAATCTTTTCACACCATCTAGAGGCTCAATACTAAAGACCGCATGTAGGTATCCAACAAAAAGCAGCGAGACACTGCGGCATTAGACGCGGAAATGAAAGCGAAGCAGATACAGCAGCAAGAGCGGCCGGATAATACAGTACCAACTGATATTCTAGGTCATGAAGACGAGGAAGATATTATATTTTAGTAGCGTTCTGGATTTAGTTTTGGCATTTCGGATTCCAGCGAGTTCAAATTTTTTTTTAAATTCTCTCTTCTCCTATGTGTTACTTGTGTATTGGCAAAAACAGAGACACAGTATCGATTAATTAGTCTTGAAGAACGTAGGTATAGAGTGCCCATATTTGAATACAATTTTTCGCCTAACTGACGCCTGAACGACCACCACTTTGTATAGTTCATGCACAAATATTCAATGAAAGAAAACATAATCATAAAACGAGAGAGCCGTATCAAAAAATAACCACCATTATTACTGTCTTTGGTACGTGACCTTGATAGGTTTCTCGTTTTCTCGAAGTGGCACACCCGATGTAGCTTCTTTGGCACTGATTGCCCCGGACTCATTGTCATACTCCACGAACGCAAGCCCTTTCCGCCCGGGTACAAGCCGTACTTCCTTAAACCCAGGAAACCTTCCGAATATCGCACTTAGAGCGTCAGCGTCATAAGTTTCGGGTATTTCACGTAAGAAGAGGATTTTGTTTGGTGGGAGGTATTCATCGGCTATCGTAGGGGCGGCTGCGGCACCAGTAGGTTTCAATCCAGCCCCCTTGGCTGTCTTTGAGGGTCGTACTTCAGCCCCTGGGCCACCAGCGGCAACGGCAGGGCGTTTTAATTTCTTCTGCGCCTCGAGTGCTTCTTGTGCTTGTCGCCTCTCTAAATGCAAGAACAAACAGAAATTCACATTAGCATTGAAGTATTGCAGCAAAAAAAGACGCAATTTCCTACCTTTCTCGGCCATCCTCCTCCGTTTATGGGACTCTAGTTCATCTGTGCCTCCCTCATTCATCACAGTTGCGTCACTCTTAGATCTCGCATATTCAAGAACCATAGGCTTTTCAAAAAGGTCAAAACCATTAACTTCGTCAATAGCTCGTGTTGCAGAATCAACATTATCGAAGACGATAAACGCCTGGCCCTTCGCCTTTAGATTTGTTTTCGCGACAATATCGAGGATAGTACCATATTCGGAAAAGATCTCGGTCAGTGCCTCCTTCAATTGTTCGACTTTTATTCTTTCTTCCAGATTTCGAACCTAGATGCAACCAAGCGCACAAGTCTATTGTTAGCGGCATTACATCAGTGATCACTTCCGGGGTGTGTAACGAACATAAACACTAAGCTTTTTGGTTAGCAACTGCAGAACAGATTTGGGTTGCGGGCGCACCTTACGTTGAATTAGGAATGGCTTGGGGCTCTGAAGCTACAGCTGCCATGGTTACAAGGAAACAAGCAGCCTGTTTTATAGCATATGGAATATTGAAGGTATTTATCTAGAAGCACAAAGTTCCAGTTGCGCTTGCTGAAGCTGGAGGAGTGAGCGTGCACGTGATCTCTCTGCCAAATTTATACCCACGCGCAGTTCAGTACAGACACACTCCAAGTTTTCTATAGTCTATGACAATCATTCATTCATCCTATATGGACTACCCCGTAACAAGAGGGAAAGCAGTTCTATCTGGTTCCTAGGGCCCAATTGAAGTGCCAACATAGTACACGGTATAAAGAAAAATGTGAAAAGGACAACCACCAGTATCGCTTGCTTAGCTGAGTATTATGGATATAAAAATAAACCTCAAAAAGTAAAAAAAGAAAAGAAGAAAAAAAAATATCCATGCAATAAAATGCAGGGCACATATGCTAGCAAATGTTTCTCATAAATATAATCCAAACCATTAACATCACTTCAGGCCATGGGCAGGAATCTTGTAGCCGCAGTATTGCTGGAAAAAGGAAGTAGTATAAGACGATGGTGAAGTCCGTATCGCGGATTCTGAAACTTCCCCCCGCCTTGAAGTATTTCGCGGGCAAGGGTGGTGGCGAAGAAGCGGTAGCCGGTAAGGGTGAGCTTATTCATGCCGTCCGGTGTAGCGAATTTGCCAAGAAGTTCGGGGCAAAGGCCATCAGAGAAGCCGTTTTTGGTGTCAGTTATGCTCTGACGATACAGGCGACTCTTCGAAAAGACTTTCATAAGCTCCGGGCAAAGGTATATAATGTCGTTCTCAGTATCTGTAACGGCGGGACGGGGGGATCCGTCAAGCTCTTTCCATGTGCTACAACGCCTCTTGTTTTAAATCCTTCAATAAAACATATTAATCTACCCAGGGCGTACGTGTACGTATTGGATGAGAGATACGGGTTCTAGCTCTAGGGCAAGAAGGTGCCCAGCTCCAAGCCGATTGCTGGGATATGCAATCCATTTTGGAACTAGGGCCCTGAAGAGCAGAAACCAATGGAAAATATATTCCCTCCCCTTCTTGGTCTGGATGGATAGGGATTTAGCAGGGTATTAGTACTTGGAGATGTACCTAATTCGCAAAAACCTGGCGGAGGCCCTCCACAACGGGTTTTAACACCTTTGGGTCCTTCATCCAGTCTTCATTTCGTACTTTTTCGTGGTTTGTTGCCACAAAAAGGCACTCTCCTGCACTCATTCGTATCTATAGGCTTCAATTAGTCGATACTTTCGAGAAATGACGGGTTCTGAAGTTCCCCCTAACCTTTGGATAAGGATGTAGTAGCAAGCCGGTCAATTTTGCAAGAGCAACCTTGCTTGTGCTCTCAAATCCGGTCAGAGAGAAATATAACTTGATAGCCACCTCTATTCTGGGTATGTTGGAAGATCTAAAATGTGATTTTTGAACCAGTTTGAAAATCTGCTGCAGGAGTCTGCCAATTCAATCAGATTAGTCAGTAGTTATTCTCTGGAGAGTACGCCTGAGTATTTGCTTACTGGGTATCATGTACAAACGTTTCAGTTGTGAAACAGTTGTCCAGCAAGAACGCTGTTGTGTCAACAATAGGTATGGCGTAACGGTCATTGTCCATATTGTTCCCTAGAATAGACAGAATATCCTTCAACAAATCCAATCGAAAGGAGCGGTCGTTGGTCCCATTAATGTAGACTACCAAAGATGTACGGGATGCACCAATCAGACTCTCTGTGCCTGCACTAAGGGATGTGGCAAGGCCTTCCAAAAGAGGTAAACGGCACCAATCCACGCGAAGTAGTTCGTAAAGCTGTAAGAAATAATTCGGGGTCGTAACGTCACTGAAATGGTCATAGTTTCTAAATCCAATAATTAGTTAATTCGACTGTATTATTGCTGAGAGAGAGTGATGCACTTTTCAAGTGGTGGAAATTCAGTAACTGATGCCCAGAAGTGTTGCAGACATTTCCAAGCTGCAAATCGGACTTTATCTAATTTTTCTGCTGATAGCTTCACGATAAACTTCATTAGATTTTTCAAGTATTCGGGCTGGCTACTCGAGTCCCATTTCGTTTGAAGAATGGTCATCACGCCATCGATCGCTTCCAGCCTGATGAGAGAACCAATATCCCCCCTTCTATCGGTAGTATAATCTGCTAGGAAATTTTGAAGCTGCTGCGCTATCTGTTCGGTGTCACCTGCGCAAAGAACCTTCAATGTTAATAACGATTTGGGAATAGTATCTAGGACAACAGCTCGCTCACCTGAGGCTGGTAGCACACCGGTGGTAATACTATTTACCCCAGCCACTCTTTTTAGAATGGTTGTCTCATCTGGGCTAGTACACTGCACAAGCTGGTTAAATATGTAGCTTCTTTCACTACTTCCAACGGGGAAGTGCTTGAAAACAGCTCCCAGAGCCGCAACTTGTCCCCGGCCAGTAGATTTCTTCCAGTTGGAAAGAATATCATTGCACCATTTTTGAGCAATCTCAAGCTTTTTATCTGCGGGAAGCAATGTGAACAAATCATCCGCAGCCCGAGAGGTGGATTCGATGGGCTCGTCATTGCCTCGTCGAACACATAACAGCATTGTTTCCACGGCTTTCTCGAGTAAATTTTGAGCTGGCTGTGAGGATTTATCCTCTGTGTGTAGTAAAAATTCACACGAACGAGCAAGTGAAGATAAGAAACAAGAGCATGCTTCAGCGGTTAATTCGGGCTGGTAAGGGGCTAATGTCAGACTCTCGATGGAGGGGCATAATGGTGCGTTAAATATTTCCCAGAGTTGGTATATCTTTTGAGATGCGGCCTTCGCAGTATCATCATCTGGAGGCGAATTCGTTCCTTCAGCCCTGCGACTAATATAAGCGTCAATAGTAGCAGAAAGCGCTAAAAAACTGCCATGCCGCCCTTCCGTCGAATGTCGAAACGTTGTGGAAAGCCCAGACAAGATAGAATCCAGAACCTTACAGATATTTGTGTACGGTCCTTGTAGGCTGAGCTCTCCAATTGCCAAGGCTGCCATTCGTCGAGATTTGGAATCATGAGACCCAATTCCACGCCAACGCAGTAACCCTTCTAGAAGCGGTTCCCAGTAGACCGAGTCAAGCTTAGTGATATCCGGCGCCACTTGGTTCATAGCCGTTGCTCGTCGGGCCACTGCATGATAATCTACAATTTGAACAAGTGATATGCCTCCAGGAATTGAATCAGGGTGTCGTCCGATTAACTCCTGTAAAGCTGCAGAAGAGCCTCGACGAATGTTTCCAGCTGGATCAAGGCAAGCTGAGCATATAAGCTCGGTTGCAAGAGTTTGCAGAATGCTTTTAGATTTGATGGCTGAGAGTTTGACCTTGCTTGGATTCACATCATTGAGTTCCTTGGTTGTATATTTCCGAGAGAGTGACCAGATCCCAAAGCATGAGGCATCCCTAACATTTCCTCCTATCGAAGCTCCGGTGGACGACCTTTGCTCGAAATCGAGACCCAAAAGTAAAGACTGTAATACTTGAGATAACCGACTCAGAGGCGGCGATCGTCGGAACAGCAAATGTCCAAGTGTAAGCATGAGACCATGCCATTTCAGTGGGTCAACGGAGCCTATGTTTCTTCTAGCTATCCCTCCAAGCGAATTTCGGGCTTCGGAGTTAGATATCAATGAGCCATCATGATTCTCATACAGTACGTTTTCCTCCAGAGATCCAATGACAGCATCAATAACATCTGTCGCAACATCGGGGTCTAATTTTAGTGTAAGGACGCTTAGGGCTTTACTTGCGGCAAATCGTACAGGTGTATCTTTATCAGAAACAGCCATGAGGCAATGATCAACAGTATCCTCTAGAAATGTAGAGATTTTCTCAGATGATAGGATCGGGTCAGATTTTTCTTCCAGAGTCAAACATAGTGATGTCATTTCCCGAAGAATCTTAATGATTAGCTTTCGAGCGGAAGCAGATGACTGGACAACCTGTGAAACACTTGAATTCCCTTGAGACAGTAGTAGAACTTGTTCAAATATGGGTATGACAAAAGGGGAAATATCTTCGACCTGGGAAAGGACAGCCAATTTTGATATGAAGGATAGTCGCCCAATATAGGTATAGACTAAAGAGTCGTCCCCTTCGCTGCTTGGCCGGAGGGAATCAAGAGCCCATTTAACCAGTAAATTTAACAAACCCAATCTCTGCATATCTACTCTCAACACAAGCCGGGTTAACAACAACACAGCAGCCTCCCTTTCTTTGCCTGGCATGAACGAATGTTTTAGAGATATTGATAAGATCGAGAGAGCCACTTGAGGAATATCGGGCGATAAATCCTTTAAGATAGAAAGGTTGTCATATGGCACAGGTATATCCTTCGACGAGATAGATGCTAAGTCGAACGGCGCGAGTAAGAGATGTGACAGCCACAGAAGCATGACATATTTTTCCTCCCAAACCAAAGGTAAGCCCTGGCCTATTTCCGATGGGGTATCGGGGGATATTGCACTCCATTGGATGAAAGCCGTGAGCATAGGCTCTAAGAATCTGGGTTCATTGCTGAGAAACCGAATAATGACTTTAAGTCCTCGAATCTTACACAAAACATACAAAATTTTGCATATTGCTCTGGGAAGAGGAAACACCGCCAATTTCCCCTCTTTAGACTCAATGGAGGTTTTAGAGGTATAACTCCCACGATGGGTTGCAAGATATGCTAGAAATGCATCAGTGAGATGTGGTAGAATCCAACCAAGATGCGAGTCCAAGAGTTGAGGCCATTCTTGGAATGGTTCTAGCTATATATAGAAAATTACTATGGTGGGTTGATCTTCATGATTGTGAAAGAGAGAACTTACTAGGAGGATCAATTTTTCGGTCTTGAGCAGCTTTGCCCACTGATGCGGGATTCTCTTGTTATCCTTGGTGTGCTTCCAAAGCAATGAAGGAAGGGTGCATCGAAACTCTTCAATGAGGTCTCCCGATGCCCGTTGGAGTTCAATATCTCTATCGTGAGGGGCGTCCATCCTTCATGTGAGAGAGTGCTGCTGTTAGTTAATAGTTATGTTTCATTTTAGGCTGAGGGGAAGTAAGTCTGGATTGTTCTTGACCCTGGAGTACCATTAATAGTTTAACTTAATTAACGTACGTAATCCACAAGCGAGCGAAACACACAAGCAAGCGAGACACTTTTCATCTTATCCCGGGATAACCTTGGGCCTCAAATATGAAGAAAATGTAATTAATTATATTATAATCTATTTTCT